>VZQC01007472.1:11270-16270 GCA_009823505.1 Rhizomys pruinosus
GAGTCTAAGTTGAAAAGCAAGGGACTGATTATTTGGTGGAGGA
Source organism: Rhizomys pruinosus (assembly GCA_009823505.1). NCBI lineage: Eukaryota > Metazoa > Chordata > Mammalia > Rodentia > Spalacidae > Rhizomys > Rhizomys pruinosus. Next base: position 11,314 of record VZQC01007472.1, read on the forward strand.
TGTTTCAAGACAGCCTAGATGTAGAAATGGTGGCGTGGCTTTTAATGGTGATTATTGTGCAGATATACAGTGGAGAAGGGTAGGTAGGGCAGAAAGAAATGCAGAATGTACAGTTGGATCTGAAAGACCTGCACTAGAAGATTAAAGGTGGGGCAAGGCTTGTGAAGGAGAGGCCCCCTTTCATAAGGAGTTTAAAGTGATTAAGGAGAGCCTGGAGATTTACAAGTAAACAAAAGAATCAGTACCTCAGGGCAAGACCACACCAGCGCTAATCCTCCAACAATTCCAGGACAAGAGAAAAGTTGCAAATGTGGTTTAAATGGGCCAGGGTCCATCCCAAAACTGCAGCCAAACTCGGCTGTTTCATTCACGTGGTGCTGGCTTTAGAGAAATGAAGTTTGCAAGAGTGAAGGTGTCATCATTTCTTCCTCCACAGTTTCAAGAGGGCTGCCAAGGTCAGGCAGAGTGCAGCAGGGGTGTCCCTGCATAAAAAAGGCCCTGTAGGCCATTGTGTGAAGCCTTGAGTGTGAAGCCTGGTTGGAAGCAGAGACCCCAAAAACCTTGGGATGCTAGAGCTGTGAGATATGTGCCAAGGAGAACTGCATACAGGGAGTGGGACCGGCCTAAGAAAGAGATGTATGGTGCAAGCAAAGCTGGGAAGAGCTGAGCCATCTAAACCCTTTGGAAGGTCAAGTCCCTGAAGTTGCATGTGGAGCTACCAGACTTGCGGTTGCCCTGCTGGTTTTCGGTCTGGTCTTGTTTTGGTCCAGTAGTTCCCGCACTATGCCTCGATTCCTCCCTTTTAGAATGGGAATGTGTATTCGGTTCCACTGTACAGTGGGAATATGGTAAGTGCTTGGATGTTACAGGAGCTTACAGTTAAAGATTGGCCTGAGTCTCAGGGGAGACTTTGGACGGTGGACTTTTGAATGGCATTAAAACTGATAAAGACTATGGGAACGTTTAAGGTTGGACTAAATGCATTTTGCATTTTATATGGTCAGGAGCCTATGGGGGCCAGGGATGGGAATGTGGTGGTCCTGCATGAGTGTCCCCCATAGGGCTGTAAGTATTCAGACTTTGTCTCCAGTTGCTGGCACTGTTTTTGGAGGTCTTAGAATGTGTGTCCATGCTGGGGGAAGTCTTGTCACTGGGGGCAGGCTTGTGAGTTTTAACAAGCCTCTGGCGCGCTACAGTTGTCCTCTCTGTTGCCTGTGCTCTTTGCGAGATGTGACCCTCGGTTTGCTGGCTCCAGATCCAGGCCGCCATGCCTCCTTACCATGATGGACTCTAATTCGCCTGGAACCGCCATCGTAGCTCGAATAATAAACTCTTCCTTTGATTAAGTTCCCTTGGTCATGGTCTTTATCAGAGCAACAGAAAGGTGACTAATACAAGCCAGTATCCTGTTTAGGAATGGTTGGCATCTGTGTGCATTATGGAGGTGTTCGTATTGTTCCTCCTTTTTTTTATTGTACTTTGGCCTGGTTTTGGTATAGAGTGGATGCTGGCTTCATAGAGAGAATCTGGGAGCATTCCCATCTGTTTTTGTATCCATTCTAAACTAAACAATTTCAGTAATAATGGTTGTTAAGTCCCCCTTTTTGAAATGTTTTTATAGAATTCTGCAGTGAAAACATCTGGATTGGGGCTTTTTTTTAGTTGGGACGTTTTCTTCTTATTACATCGTCGATTTCTTCATATAATTATGGGTCCGGGTTTTAATAAGCTGTTGATTCTTCTGGTTTAAGCGTTTAGTGATTTCCGAATTTTTCAGATAGTCGTCCATTTTCTTCTAGGTTTTCAAACGTTGGTAGAGTATAGGTTTTTGAAGTATCTCATATGATTTTTCTGGATCTTTTTCATTGTCTGTTGTGATATTTCCCGTGTCATCACAGATTGTATTGATATGGAGTTATTCCTTCTTTCTCTTTTTGTTAACTACTGGGCGTAAGAGGTCTGGCGGAGCTTGTTTAATTCTTTCAAAGAACCAATTGTTGGATTCATTGATTTTATGTATCATTTTCTTTGTTTATATTTTCATGATGATTTCTGCTCCGATTTTTAGTTAGGGTCATCTGTTGTTGCCTCAAGTGCTTTCAGCTTGCAGTATTGATTCGTTCACTGTGCTACGTTCTGGTTCGAATGTAGGCACCCAGGGCTATAACGGCCCTCTTTAGACTGCTTTTAAAGGTATCCCATAGATTTTTTTGTGTGTTTTTGTGGTATTAAATCATTGCCATTAGTTTCAGGAATGCTTTATTTCTTTCTTTATTTTCTTCCTTGACCCATTCATTATTTCAGGAGTGTGTTGTTTAGTTTCCATGGTTCTGTAGATAGTAGGGCTTATCCTGTATTGATAATGAGCTTTATTGCCTGTAGTATGATAGAATTGCATGAAAATATTTTCAATTTTTTTGTATTGTGGAGGTTTGCTTCTGTGCCCCAGTATGTGGTCTTTGGAGAATGTTCCAATGGGGTGTGCTGAGATAGAGAGATGTATTCTCTGGTTAGCTGGGTAATATTTGGTAGATGTCGTAGGTCCTTCGGTGTATCATATCGTTCATTCAGATGTCTCCTCTGTTTATTTTTGTCTGTTGACCTGTCCACAAGGTCTCAGTGTGTATTGAGGTCCCCTACTATGAGTGTACTGGGGATTAATCTGTGTCTTGTTCCTGGCAGAATTGTGCTTATAAAGTTTTGGTGCACCAATTGGATATATATTCATGATTGTGAAAGTCTATGGTGAATGTTCTGTTGATAAACATGTAATGGCCTTCTTTGTCTTCTTGGATTTCTTTTACTTTGAAGTGTGTTTTTGTCTGTATTAAAATAGGCAACACCATGCTTTCTTTTCTGTTGTTACCCATTTGCTTGACGGAATATTTTTTTCCATCCTTTCATTCCTAAGGTGTGTCTTCCTTGAAGGTAAGAGTATGGTCCTTGTAGATAGCATTCGATGGATTCTGATTTACCTATTCCATCTCCCAGTCTATGTCGTTTGATTGGGGAATTAGTCCATAATATTTAAGGTATGACTAATAGGTTTTGTGTTGTTCCTTTCACCTCATTATCCATTTGAGGTTTTTGGTTTCAGTTTCTAACTTCTGCAGTATGCTTATATTGATTTCTCTTTCTATGTGCCTGGGGATGTTCTCTTTTTTCTGTCCTTTGAATGCCGTCAAGTATTTATGAAGAGTGGTTTTGTACGACATGTATTCTTTCATCTTGTTTATGTCATGGAAGGTTTTTTTCTCTCTCCTTCAACTATATTGGACATTTTGCTGGGTATAGAACCTGGGTTGGCATCTATTGTCCTTTAACGACACGGGAATGCTTTGCTCCAGGTTCTTTCTGGTTTCAAGAACTTGGCATTGAGAAGGTCAGTTTTATTCCTGATAGGTTTCCCCCTTATAGGTCACTTGTTGTTTTTCTCTTGTGGCTGTTAAGGATTTGTTGTCTTTGTTTGGGGTTGTACTAGCATTTTATTTTATTTATTTTTTATTTTGTCTTTTGCGGGCAGTTCTCCCATGTAGCCCAGCTGTCTCCTGGAACTCCACTCTGTAGAACAGGCTGGCCTTGAACATCACAAAGATACCGCCTGCCTCTGCCTCCAAGTGCTAGTGATTAAAGGGTGCACCCCACGCCCAGCTGTGGCAAATCTAGCATTTTTAACTAGGATGTCGGGCGGAGGCATTTCTTTTCTGATCTTGTCTGGTTGGAGTTCTATGGCTTTTTGTATTTGTATTGGTTTGTCCTGTTTTTAGTTTGGGGAGAATTTTCACATATTGATGCTAATTTGATTGAATTACTTGGGATTCTTCATCCTTCCTTGTATTCATGATGCAGAGGTTTGATCGTTCATCGAGGTCCCACCAGTTCCCAGTGTTCCTTTTGATTTCATTTTGAAACTTTACAGTTTTTGTTCTGTGTTATCTTCCAGGTCTGATATTCTTGTCGTGCTTCCTTCGCTCCTCCTTCTGCTTCGAGGCTTTTTTCCATTTCTTTCCTCTTGATTGGATGAGTGTTGATTTCCTTTTTTATCATTTCCTCTTCTGATTTTTTAAGTATTTCCCACTTCCTTTTGGAGCTTCTCAATCTCAATTCTTCCTGTAGCTTCTTGCTCTCGCTGGTTGTGTTTCCTTATCTTTTTCAGCATGGGATCTTTTCCAGTTTTCCACTTCACTTCCGGATTGTCATTCTCTCTCTCCTGGTTTCGTCTTGAGTTTTTCATGCTCTCTTTCTTAATTCTTTGATTTGCTTCTTTATGAATCTCTGGAGTTCTTTAAGTATGTTTACAATTTTGTGCTTTGAATGTGTGTCCTGGGCCATCCCAGAGGGATCCCACTGTAGGATCTTCCACAGTTGGTAGAGCTTGGTATGCAATTATCCTCTGACCTTTCCCATGTGTCCTTCTTCATGTCCCTGGCATGATGGTTTTCTCTTTGCCTGTATCCAATGTGAATCACAAATGCCTCTTCACTGTGTTAAATGCTTGCTTTGCTTGCCTCCTTCAGATGCCTTCCTTGTTTGTTTTGACTTGTTTGTTTTTCCTTTACTCCTTGCTATGGAGTGTTGAATTCTCTAAGCTCTAGGCTTTCTATTAGAAGCCCAACTCACTCTTCCCTTTCTGTTTCGAAGGTCTCACAAAAATCCTCGTAGACGTCCTTCCTTGGTAATCCCAGTTGCAGTCGGGGGTGGGGGTGGGAGGGGGGTGCCTTTAAGCCCGCACCCCAGACCTGCGCTTCAGGTGGTCTTGGGAGATCCCTAATCTCAATCCCCTAAAATACTTTTTTTTTTATTTCTGTATGTGTATCAATGTACTGTCTGCATGCAGGTCTGTGCACCCATGTCGTGCAATGCCGTGGAGGTCAGAAGAGGGTCTCTGATTCCCCTGGAACGGGAGTTCTCTTGGAATTGGAGTTTCAGATGGTTCTCGGCACCATGTGGGTGCTGG
>VZQC01007472.1:18770-107776 GCA_009823505.1 Rhizomys pruinosus
AGGGGCTGGGGTGATGGCTCAGTAATAAAGAGCACTGGCCGCTCTGTAGAGGACCAGGGTTTGAGTCCCAGCACCCATATGGTTGCTAACAATTGTCCGGAGCTCTAGTTCCAGGGGAATCCGACACACTCTTCTGACCTCCACAGGCACTGCAGGGCACAGGTACATGCAGGCAATATACTCATGCACTTTTCTCCTTTATTTTAAAAAAGAAATTTATGTGTAATAAGACTTTTGCCCCTGGGAGGTAAACAGTTTGTGACACTGTGGGGAAAGGACTCCCAGTCTCTCCCTGTGGGCATGAGTTTGCTTTTCTCCGACTGCAGGGCCAAGTGAACGCTGCCCAGGAAACTCAGCAGTCAATGCTACATGAACACCTGGCAGAGAAGGAGAAGCAGAAAGAGGAGAGGCTGGAGCAAGAGGAGAAGCTGAAAGCCAGAATCCAGTGGCTGGCAAAAGAGAAGGAGGTGAGGCAGGCCTGGCAGTCCCTTCCCTGCTGGGAAGTCCTGTAAGAGCCGTCCAGGGATTGCTGAGAGTGTGTGTTCTGTGTTATCTCCTCAGACCCTTGATTTGTGCTCTGGTAAATAAAGTGGCTGATTGTGGCTGGAGAGGTGGCTCAGCAGTTAAGAGCACCAACTGCTCTTGCAAAGGACCTGGGTTCGATTCCGAGCACCCACATGGCAGCTAAAAACCATCTTTAACTCCAGTTCCAGGGAAATCCAACACCCTCTTCTGACCTCCGAGGCATTGCACGACACAGGTGCACCAACCTACATGCAGACAGTACATTCATACACATAAGAAAATAATAAATAACAAATTTTAAGTTTAAAAAAATAAAGTGACTGATTCTGGAGGATTCCACAGGTTCTAAAACTCAGAGATTGGGGGCTTGGGAAATGGTGCAATGGTTTAGAGCGCATGCTCTTCTTCTCGAAAACTGGAGTCCGATGCACCCATGTCCCAGCACCCATGTCAGGTGGCTCACAACCACCTGTAACTCCAGCTCCATGGGATCCAACACCTCTTCTGGGATTGCACAACAGGGGTACACTTACATACATGTAGCCAATATACTCATAAGCATAAAATAAAATAAAAATATTTTAAAATATTTAAAACAAAATCAACTAGAAAAGGTAGGCACTTTGAACTTTCAAGAAGTGCTTCCTTGGTTTCTGTATTGCTGTTGACTATAGAGATCAGTCTTTGCTGCCAACCTGGTGTATAAGTGACTGAAGGAATGTATACAACATCAATTTTGGATTACTTTCAGCCTTACTTTCTCTGGATACATGCAAATTGGCCCAAATAGCTGTTTACTCTTCTAGAACCCATGCCAATTAGAGACCACCTTGCAGCAGCACCTTACACCCACCAAGGTGCAAGGAATGAGTTGGGGATATGCTTGAGGTGTAGAGTCTGTTCTGACAGTACCCCCAGAGGGTCATAACACCCCAAGTCTGCATCATTCTTTTAATATATTTTATTATAATTAAACTTTTTCATATATCATACATCATTTCTCAATCCAGTTTAGACTCATTTCCCTTTCCATGCCCCCCCCACGACACCTGAGTTCATGCACTCTGCCATACATGTCTTGCATCTTTTTCTCAGTCTTTCCAGAGTTTTGTTCAAAGCAGAGGATTATTGTTTTGGGGAGAACTTCACTCTTTCAGTCGTTTTGGTTTGTTTGTCCCAGTTTTTTTGTTATTGTTTGTTTTTGTTCCCTCCAACTTGTATTGCTTCAACATATGCATATATACATATATATGTCTTACCTATACAAACTGTATGTTATTTCCAAATCAATTTACATTTTTCCATTTTGATTTTACATTACTCTAAAACTACTCTAAAATATGCATACATACCCTCCACCCATATACTAAAATTCCAAAGTGTGGGGGCCTAGCGGTTAAGAGCGCCGACCGCTCTTACAGAGGACCCGGGTTCGATCCCCAGCACCCACATGGCGGCCGAGAACCGTCTGAAACTCCAATTCCAGGAGAACTCCAGTTCCAGGGGAATCCGGGACCGTCTTCTGACCTCCGCGGCATTGCACGACACGGGTGCACAGACCTGCATGCAGACAGTACATTCATACACATACAGAAATAAATAAAATTAATAAAAAAAATTTTTTTTTAATTCCAAAGTGTGAAAATAAATGGTAGGTTAATTCTAGAACTTGGTGAGGGATTCACAATATAAGAGCACAGTTGCTTTCAGATAACAAGGAATATGACATTAACATTGCTTGGTCTGCCTTACAACTAGGTACTTGGTGCTAGCATCTCCAGATGAGGGATACCATTTGTTGTTTATTTTTCTGGGACTGTGTTACTTTACTTAACATAGTTCCATCCATATACCTGCAAATTTCATGATATCATCTTTCTTTACTGCTGCATAGAACTCCATTGTGTAGATACACCACATTTTCTCTGTCCACTCATCAGTTGAGGGGCACTTGGGTTGGTTCCAGCTCTTTGCTATTGTGAAGAGAGCTGCAATAAACACAGCTGTGTATGTATCTCTGCGGTAGGATGAGTCTTGTGGGTATTGAACACTTTTTAAGATGTTTCTCAGCCATCTCTAATTCCTTACTTGTGAAGTCTCTGTTCAGCTCTTTGCTCATCTTTTGAGTGAGTCATTTTTCTTACTTCTTTGTTTTTTGAGTAGTTTATATATTCTGGAAGTTAATGCTCTGTCAGGATGTATCAGTGGTGAAGGTTTCCTCTCACTCTGTGGGTTTTCTCTTCACTTCTCTGATTGTTTCTTTTGCTGTACAGAAGCTTTTGAGTTTAATGAGGTCCCACTTGTCAACTGTCAACCTTATTTCCTGCACAGCTGCTGTCTGATTTAGAAAGTTTTCTCCTATGCATATGTCTTATAGGTTGCTGCCAACATTTTCTTCTATCACCTTCAGAGTTTCAGGTTTCATGTGGAGGTCTTTGACCCATTTGGAGTTGATTTTTGTACAGGGCAAGAGGTAAGCATTTAATTTTATTCTTCTACAAGTGGTGATCCAGTTTTGCTAACACCATTTGCTTAAGATGCTGTCTTTCCTCCATTGTGTCTTCTTGGCCCTTTTGTCAAATATGAGGTCGCTGAAATTCTATGTGCTCAAGTTTGGATCTTCAGTTTTGTTCCATTGGTTTACAGGTCTATTTTTGTGCCAGTGTCAGGCTATTTTTATAACTATAGCCCTGTAGTATACTTTGAAGTCTGTATTGCTCTTTTTGATCAGGGTTGTTTTGGCTATTCAGGGTCTTTTGTTTTTCCATATGAAATTAAGGATTTTTTTATTCCAAGCCTGTGAAGAAACTCTTGGGGATTTTAATTGGGATTGCACTGAATCTGCATATTAATTGGGGTAGGATGGACATTTTTACTATATTAATTTTTCCAATCCATGAGCATGGGAGATTTCCATCTTCTGATGTCTTCCTCAATCTCCTTCTTCAGGGGTTTAAAAAAATTTTGCTGTAGAGATCTTTGGTGTCTTTGGTTAGGTTTGTTCCTAGGTATTTTATTGTTTTTGAGGCTATTGTGAGTGGGAAGGTCTCCTTGTATTCCTTCTTCAGTTGCTTGTTGTTGGTGTAAAGAAAGAGTACTGATTTTTCTAGGTTAATTTTGTACCCCACCACTTTACTGAAAACTCTTAATCATTTCTAGGAGTTTTCTGGTGGAGTTTTTAGCATCCCTTAGGTAAACAATCATATCATCAGCAAAAAGGGATAGCTTGACTTCCTCTTTTCCAATTAGTACTTCTTTAATTTCCTTTTCTCGCCTTATTGCCCTAGCAAGTATTTTAAGCACTACATTGAAGAGGAGTAGTGACAAGGGGCAGCCTTGCTGAGTTCCTACCTTTAAGGGGAATGCTTCTGACTTTTCTCCATTTAGGATGATGGGTTTTTTGTATATGACTTTGATTACATTGAGGAATGATCCCTCCAGTCTAATTCCCTCTAGGACTTTAAGCATGAACAGATGCTGGATTTTGTTGAAGGCTTTTTCCTGTGTCAATTGAGATGATCATGTGGCTTTTGTCTTTCAGTCCATTTTATGATATTTTTATGTTGAACCATCCCTGCATCTCTGGTATGAATCCAACTTGGTCATGATGGATGATTTTTTTGATGTTTATCTGTATGCAGTTTGTGAGTATTTTGTTGAGAATTTTTGCATCTATGTTCATTAAGGAGATGGGTTTATAGTTCTCTTTTTTTGGTTGTATCTTTGCCTGGTTTTGGTATTAGAGTGATGCTGGCTTCATAGAAGGAATTTGGGAGATTTCCCTCTGTTTGTATCCTTCTGAACAGTTTGAGTAAAAATGATTGTAAGTCCTCTTTAAATGTTTTATAGAATTCTGCTGTGAAACCATCTGGGCTGGGCTCTTTTTAGTTGAGAGGTTTCTTATTACATTCTCAATTTCTTCATATATTATGGGTCTGTTTAAGCTGTCAATCTCTTCTTGGTTAAGCTTTGGTGATTCCCAGGATTTCAGATATTCATCCATTTCTCTTAGGTTTTCAAATTTAGTGTATAGGTTTTTTTTAAGTACTTCCATATGGTTATCTGGATCTTTTCATTGTCTGTTGTAATATTTCCCCTTTCATCATGAATTCTGTTGATTTGGAGTCACTCTTTCTTTCTTTTGGTTAACTGGGCTAGAGGTCTGTTTATCTTGTTTATTCTTTCACAGAACCAACTTTTGGATTCATTGATTTTTTTTTGTATTGTTTTCTTTGTTTCTATTTCATTGATTTCTGCTCTGGTTTTTGTTATTGCTTCCTGTCCATTGAGTTTAGGGTTCATTTGTTGTTGTCTCTTAAGTGCTTTTAACTGCAGTGTTAGATCATTTATTTGTGCTTTTTTTTTTTTTTAATGTAGGCACCCAGGGCTATAAACTTCCCTCTTAGGCCTGCTTTTAAAATATCCCATAGGTTTTGTTGTGTTGTAATGTCATTTTTATTTAGTTCCAGGAATGCTTTTATTTCTTTCTTTATTTCTTCTGTGAACCATTCATTATTCAGGAGTGTGTTGTTTAGTCTCCATGTGTTCTTGTAGATAGTAGGGCTTACCCTGGTGTTGATATTGAGCATTATTGCACTGTGGTCTGATAGAATGCATGAAATTATTTCAATCTTTTTGTATCTGCGGTTTTTTTCTGTGTCCCAGTATGTGGTCAATTTTGGAGAATGTTCTGTGGGGTGCTGAGTAGAAAGTGTATTCTCTGGTGTTTGAGTGGAATATTCAGTATATGTCCGTGAGGTCCATTTGATGTATCATATTCTTCAGTTCAGATGTCTCTCTGTTTATTCTTTGTCTGGTTGACCTAGCCAAAGGGCTCAGTGGGGTATTGAAGTCCCCCACTATGAGTGTGCTTGGGTTAATCTGTGCCTTGAGGTCCTGGAGAATTGTGCTTATAAAATATATATGCAGCAGAATTTGGTGCATATATATATATTCATGATTGTGAAATCTTCATGGTTAATTGTTCCTTTGATAAGGATGTAATGGCCCTCTTTGTCTCTTCTGATTACTTTTACTTTGAAGTCTGTTTTGTCTGATATTAAAATAGCAACTCCTGCTTGCTTTTTGGTACCATTTGCTTGGAATATTTTTTTCCATCCTTTCACCTTAAGTTTTTGCCTATCCTTGAGGGTGAGATGGGATTCTTTCTTTTTTTCAAAGCCAATTTTTTTGAAGCTTTGTTCATTTCATACAAAATTTCCAATCAAATCTAGACCCATGCCCCCTTCCTTGGCCCCCCCACCCCACCCCACCAGAGCTCACGCATTCTGCCAAACATGTCCTTCAACCTTTTATCAGTCTCTTTCAAAATTTTCAATGCAGAAGTCTACTGTTTCGAGCAGAGGTTCACCACTTTGGTTAGCTCTTTGACCCAGTCCTTGGGTCTTGTTGTTGTTGTTATTCACTCCAATCTGCATCACTCCAAAACATGCATATATGTATGCATGCCACATATATCATAGGTTTTAGCCTCTTCAGCTTATGATTTTTTCTTTTTATTTTTTAAGGGATTCACAATATAAAAGCACAGTTGTTTTCAGATCACATTAATGTTGCTCATTTTGCCATACAATTAGGTAATAGGTGGTAGCATCCACAGATGAAGGATACCATTCGTTGTTTGTTTTTCTGGGACTGTGTTACTTCACTCAGCTTGATATCTTCTATCTCCAGCCATTTACCTGCAAAGTTCATGATGTCATCTTTCTTTACCGCTGCATAGAACTCTATTGTGTAGATGTGCCACATTTTCTCTATCCACTCGTCAGTTGAGGGGCACTTGGGGTGGTTCCAGCTCTTTGTTATTGTGAAGAAAGCTGCAATAAACATGGCTGTGTGTGTATCTCTACAGTAAGATGAGTCTTGTGGGTATATACCCAGGAGTGGTATGACTGGGTCAGGTGGCAAGCTCATTTTGAGTCTCCCAAGCGTTCTCCACACTGCTATCCACAGTGGTTGTACAAGTTTACATTCTCATCAGCAGTGGATGAGTGTTCCTCTTTCCCCACAACCTCTCCAGCACTTGATATCATTTGTTTTCTTGATCCTAGCCAGCCTTATTGGAGTGAGATGATATCTTAAAGTGGTTTTAATTTGCATTTCCTTAATTATTAGTGATGTTGAACACTTTTTAAGATGTTTCTCAGCCATCTCTAATTCCTTACTTGTGAAGTCTCTGTTCAGCTCTTTGCTCCATCTTTTGAGTGGGTCATTTGTTTTCTTCCTTTGATTTTTGAGTAGTTTATATATTCTGGAAATCAATGCTTTGTCAGATGTATCTGCAGTGAAGGTTTCCTCCCACTCTGTGGGTTTTCTCTTCACTTCCTTGATTGTTTCTTTTGATGTACAGAAGCTTTTGAGTTTAATGAGGTCCCATTTGTCAATTGTTCGACCTTAATTCTTTGCACAGCTGCTGTCTGATTTAGGAATCTTTTCCTATGCCTATGTCTTGTAGGTTGCTGCCGACTTTTTCTTCTATCACCTGCCAGAGTTTTGGGGTTTCACATTGAGGTCTTTGATTCCACCCGAGTTGACTTTGTACCAGGTGAGAGGTAGGGCGTTAATTTCATTCTTCTACAAGTGGATCCAGTTTTGCCATCACACTTGCTGAAGATGCTCTCTTCCCCATTGTGTTTTTCTTTGCCCCTTTGTCAATATGAGGTGGCTGAAATTGTGAGATGGGTTTCTTGAGACAACATATAGATGGGTTCTGTGTTCCTAATCCATTCCTCCCAATCTATGTCTTTTGATTGGGGTTTAGTTCATTAATATTTAAGGTTATACTTGAGAGATTTGTGTTGCTTCCTTTTTCACCTCATTATCCATTTGGCATTTTTGGTCTCTAGGTTACTACTTCTATAGTTATGTGTTACTAATTTCTCTTTTAGATGTCCTGGGATTAGTTGTCCTCTCCTCTGTCTTTGAATTGCTTCAAGTATTCTTCTGAAAGGGTTGGTTTTCCAGACATGTATTCTCTCATTTTGTTTATGTCATGGAAGATTTTTCTTCTCCTTCAACTATAATTGACATTTTGTGGGTATAGTAACCTGGGTTGGCATCTTATGGTCATTTAGTACTGGAAATACTTGGTCGCCATGTTCTTCTTGTTTTCTTAGTTTGAACGAAAAGTCAGCTGTATTCTGACAGGGTTCCCTTTATAATGAACTTGTTGTTTTTCTCTTGTGGTTTTCAGTATTTTGTCTTTGTTTTGGGTGTGTCTAGCATTTTACTATGATATGTGCTGTGGAGTTTCTTTTCTGATCTTGTCTATTTTGGTGTTCTATGTGTTTCTTGTATTTGTATGAGGTTTGTCCTTTTTTTAGTTTGGGGAAATTCTTCTATTATTCTGTTGAAGATCTGATCAATACAATTATCTTGGGGAATGCTTCTCCTTCCTCTATCCTATGATTTCAGAGGTTTGACTCTTCATAGTGTCCCACATTTCCTACTTGTTCCACTCTTCGTATATTTTTTAATTTTTTCATAATCTTTACTTGAGCTTTTTTTATCTTTTTAAATTTTTTTCTTTTTTTTTCTTTTTTGTTTTAGTTTTTCCCTTTTTTTTTTTTTTTTGGTATTTTTGAGGGTCTCCATTTTAGTACCAGCTGTCCTGAGCTCGCTCTGTTAACCAGGCTGGCCTTGAACTCACGAGGATCCACCCACCTCTACTTCCTGAGTGCTGGGATTAAAGGTGCACCAACCACGCCGGGCTGAATTTTTTTTTTTTTTTAAGACAGAGTCTCCCTATAGACCCAGCTGGCCTGGAACTTACTCTGTAGACCAGGCTGGGCCTTAAACTCACAGAGATCTACCTGCCTCTGCCTCCTGAGTGCTAGATTAAGGTGGCCACACACCACACCCAGCTTAAAGATAGTCCCTTAACACCATGTGGTGCTGGGAATTGAACCCAGGTCCCTCTGCTAGAGCAAGTCTGCTCTTACCCTAACCATCTCCTAGCCACCTGTTACTTTTTTTTTTTTTTTTGGTCTTTTTTGAGACAGAGTCTCCCTGTAGCCCCAGCTGCCCTGGAACTCACTCTGTAGACCAGGCTGCCTTGAACTCACAATAGATCTCACCTACCTCTGCCTCCCTAGTGCTGGATTAAAAGGCAGCGCCACCAATTTTTTATTTATTATTTTTTATGTGTATGAGTGTACTGTCTGCATATTAGTTTTGGTGCACCTGTGTCATGCAGTGCCGTCTCGAGTCAAGAGGGTTGGATTCCCTGTACTGGGAGTTAAAGAGTTCTTAGCTGCCATGTGGGTGCTGGGAAATCAAACCTGGGTCCTCTGCGAGAGCAGTTGGTGCTCCTTAACCAATGAGCCATCTCTACAGCCTACTAGAGTTTTTAGTTGTTCTGTGTTATCTTCCAGGTCACGATATTCTTTTCTGCTTCCTCCATTCTGCTTCTGAGGCTTTCTTCCCATCCTTTCCTGTTGATTGGATGAAAGTTTTGTTTACTTTTTTTCATTTCATCCTGTGACTTTTCTTTAGTATTTCCACTTCATTTTGAAGCTTCTCATAGCTCTTCTTGTATGCTCCTTGCTTGCGCTGGATTCCGTTGATTTTTCAATTTCAGCCATGGGATCTTTTCAGGTTTCCATTTCCTTCCAGAGTTAGTCCATTTTTCTCCCTCTAGTTCTTATCCGGAGTTTTGTCCATTCTCTCCCCCTAGGATCCATTCCTGAGTTTTTTCGATTCTCTCTCCCTTAGTTCTCTGATTGTTATTTATATTCTTTGATTTCTTTGATTTTTTTATGTTTGTCTATTGATTTGATTTGTCCAGGCCAATTGTACGAACTTCATAATAGATTGGTAGAGTTTAGGTGTGGAATTATTCTGTGCTTTTTCATGTTGTTCTTTCATTGTGGTTTTTGGCATGTGGGTTTGTTTCTTTTGTTTTTATATTCTGATGTGAATCTTCAAAAATGTTTCCTTCACTGTGTTAATGGCTTGCTTTGCTTGATCCCTTCAGATGCCTTCATTGTTTTCTCCTTGTTTATGGAAAGTTGGGGCTTGTCTAGGTTTTTAGGTTTTCACTTTTGGTTATATAATGAAGGTCTAGCTCACTCTTCTTCCCCTTTCCTGTTCTGAAGGTTCTCAAAAAACTGGGTAGGTAACAATTGGGTTGGTTCCCTGCTGAGCACTGTGCTCACTCTGCTTCCTGCCAGCCAGCTCCTCTAGGTTTGCTGTAGGGCTTTTGGGGTGTTGCAAGAACTAGAGTTTTGTGTCAAGGTCACTGTTCACATAACTATAGTCCCACTTGGACACTCACCCTGCAATTCCAGTTTGGGTTGGGCTGGTCAGGCCGAAGCTCCTGACTTCTATGCATCTGAGTCCCTGACTGGCAACAGGCCCACCTGTCAAATCTGCATCCTACTCAGGGTCTTGGAACCCCAGAGGCCCTGCCCATCTCTGAGGATCCATAGGCAGTTAGTGGCTGGAAGGGGAGGGAGAGACAATTTTTATTCAGTAGTGTAGCCACTGGTAGGNAGAGGTTAGGGTTTAATTTCATTCTTCTTACAAGTGGATCAATTTGGTTTTGTGCCAACACCACACTGCCTGCAAGAATGCGACTTCTTTTCTCCATTGTGTCTTCTTTGCCCCTTTGTCAAAAATGAGTGGTGAAATTGAGGAGATGGGTTCTTGAAGACAGCATATGAAGGGTGTTTGTTATAAAAACATATGGGTTTTCCTAATCCATTCCCAGCTATGTTTTTTAGAATTGTGGGAGTTATAAGTCCATCATTAACTATCTTAAGGTTTAAAATGGAGAGATTTGTGTTGCATTCCTTCCTCCAAGCCTTCGATTCATCCATTATGCAAATATTTGTGGATTCATAGGTTACACTTCTATAGTTATGACTGTGGTACTAATTCTAGTTACACTCTTGTGCAAATAATGCCAAATTTAAATGATGAGGTATGATTAGAACATCCTCTACCTCTGTCCTTTGAATTGCCTTTCAAGTTCCTGAAGGGTTGGTTTTCCAGACATGTATTCTCTCATTTGTTTATGTCATGGAAATTTTTTTTCTCCTTCAACTATAATTGACATTTTTGCTGGGTATAGTAACCTGGGTTGGCATCTATGGTCATTTAGTACTGGAAATACTTTGGTCCATGTTCTTCTTGTTTTCTTAGTTTGAACTGAAAAGTCAGCTGTAATTCTGACAGGGTTCCCTTTATATGTAACTTGTTGTTTTTCTCTTGTGGTTTTCAGTATTTTGTCTTTGTTTTGGGTGTCTAGCATTTTAACTATGATATGGCGTGTGGAGTTTCTTTTCTGATCTTGTCTATTTGGTGTTCTATGTGTTTCTTGTATTTGTATGAGTTTGTCCTTTTTTTAGTTTGGGGAAATTTTCTTCTATTATTCTGTTGAAGATCTGATCAATACAATTATCTTGGGATGCTTCTCCTTCCTCTATCCCTATGATTCTGAAGTTTGATCTTTTCATAGTGTCCCACATTTCCTCCTTGTTCCACTCTTGTATATTTTTTAATTTTTCATAATCTTTACTTGAGCTTTTTTTATCTTTTTAAATTTTTTTTCTTTTTTTTTCTTTTTTTTTAGTTTTTTCCTTTTTTTTTTTTTTGGTATTTTTGAGGGTCTCCCTTTTAGTACCAGCTGTCCTGGAGCTCGCTCTGTAGATCAGGCTGGCCTTGAACTCACAGAGATCCACCCACCTCTACTTCCTGAGTGCTGGGATTAAAGGTGCATGCCACCACGCCCGGCTGAATTTTTTTTTTTTTTAGACAGAGTCTCCCTATAGCCCCAGCTGGCCTGGAACTTACTCTGTAGACCAGGCTGGCCTTAAACTCACAGAGATCTACCTGCCTCTGCCTCCTGAGTGCTAGGATTAAAGGTGCGCACCACCACACCCAGCTTAAAGATAGTCCTTAACCACCATGTGGGTGCTGGGAATTGAACCCAGGTCCTCTGCTAGAGCAGTCGGTGCTCTTAACCTTTGAGCCATCTCTCTAGCCCTTTACTTTTTTTTTTTTTTGGTCTTTTTGAGACAGAGTCTCCCTGTAGCCCCAGCTGCCCTGGAACTCACTCTGTAGACCAGGCTGACCTTGAACTCACAAAGATTCACCTACCTCTGCCTCCCTAGTGCTGGGATTAAAGGCATGCGCCACCAATCCCGGCCTTATTTATTATTTTTTATGTGTATGAGTGTACTGTCTGCATATAGGTTGGTGCACCTGTGTCATGCAGTGCCGCTGAGGTCAAAAGAGGGTGTCGGATTCCCCTGGTACTGGAGTTAAAGACAGTTCTTAGCTGCCATGTGGGTGCTGGGAATCAAACCTGGGTCCTCTGCGAGAGCAGTTGGTGCTCTTAACCAATGAGCCATCTCTACAGCCCTACTAGAGCTTTTTAGTTGTTCTGTGTTATCTTCCAGGTCTCGATATTCTTTTCTGCTTCCTCCATTCTGCTTCTGAGGCTTTTCCCCATCCTTTCCTGTTGATTGGATGAAAGTTTGGTTTACTTTTTCATTTCATCCTGTGACTTCTTTAGTATTTCCACTTCATTTTGAAGCTTCTCAATCTCTTCTTGTAGCTCCTTGCTTCGCTGGTTCGTTGATTTTTCATTTCAGCATGGGATCTTTTCAGTGTTTCCATTTCCTTCCAGAGTTAGTCATTTTCTCCCTCTAGTTCTTTCCGGAGTTTGTCATTCTCTCCCTCTAGGTCCTTCCTGAGTTTTTCATTCTCTCCCCTTAGTTCTCTGATTTGTTCTTTATATTCTTTGAATTCTTTGAATGTGTCTATGATTGTTCTTCCAGGAGATCTCATTGTAGGAATCTTGTATAGGATTGGTAGAGTTTGGTGTGGAATTATTCTGTGCTTTTCCCATGTTGTTCTTTCATTGTGTTTTTGGCATGTGGGTTTGTTTCTTTTGTTTATATTCTGATGTGAATCTCAAATGTTTCTTCACTGTGTTAATGGCTTGCTTTGCTTGCTTCCTTCAGATGCCTTCATTGTTTTCTCCTTGTTTATGGAATGTTGGCTTGTCTAGGTTTTAGGTTTTCACTTTTGGTTATATAATGGAAGGTCTAGCTCACTCTTCCCTTTCTGTTCTGAAGGTTCTCCAAAAACTGGGTCGGTAACAATGGGGTCAGTACCCTGCTGAGCACTGTGCTCACTCTGCTTCCTGCCAGCCAGCTCCTCTAGGTTGGTTGTGGGGCTTGGTGTTGCAGAACTAGAGTTGTGTCAGGTTCACTGTTCACTACTATAGTCCCACTTGGACACTCACCCTGCAATTCCAGTTTGGGTTGGGCTGGTCAGGCCGAAGCTCCTGACTTCTATGCATCTGAGTCCCTGACTGGCAACAGGCCCACCTGTCAAATCTGCATCCTACTCAGGGTCTTGGAACCCCAGAGGCCCTGCCCATCTCTGAGGATCCATAGGCAGTTAGTGGCTGGAAGGGGAGGGAGAGACATTTTATTCAGTAGTGTAGCCACTGGTAAGGAGCCCATGGTCCTGTAAGCAACACTGGTGAAACTCATTGTGTCATAGGCATGTACACACACGCACAGACACACACATGCACGCAGTTGAAAGTAGAAATGGGACTACTTGGGAAAAGGAAGGGGATCAACAGGAGTGGAGGGGGAACAAGAGAGGGTGATCAGGGTGGGTACGAGCAAAGTATATCATGTACATGTATAAAAATCTCATAATGAAGCCAGGCGTGGTGGTGCACACCTTAAATCCCAGCACTCTGGAGGCAGAGGCAGGTGGATCTCTGTGAGTTCAAGGCCAGCCTGGTCTACAGAGTGAGTTCCAGGACAGCTGGGGCTACAGGGAGACCCTGTCTCAAAAGGACCCCCAAAAAAGTCATAATGAAATCCCTTATATAATTAATATATGTTAATAAAAGAACATTTAAAACTATACAGCCTGGGGGCTGGAGAGATGGCCTAGTGGTTAAGAGCACCGACTGCTCTTGCAGAGGACCCGGGTTCGATCCCCAGCACCCATATGGTGGCTGAGAACCGTCTGTAACTCCAATTCCAGGAGAACTCCAGTTCCAGGGGAATCTGACATCCTCTTCTGACCTCCGTGGCATTGCATGACATAGGTGCACAAACCTACATGTAGACAGTACATTCATACACATAAATAAATAAATAAATTTTGAAAAAAATAAAATAAAATAAAAATAAAAATATAGAGCCTGCACACCTACCCAAGACCCACTAAGTCAGACTTTGGAGTAGGTGGGAATATGTACTTTAAAGGCAGTTTCTGTTTCTTTTTTTGCCCCATCCTAGGCCAGTGTGTCATGACTTTGGTCACATTTTGTCATTTAGAATCTATGGGTGGGGTCTGGAGAGATAGCCTAGCGGTTAAGAGCACCGACTGCTCTTGCAGAGGACCAGGGTTCGATCCCCAGCACCCACATGGCGGCTGAGAACCGTCTGAAACTCCAATTCTAGGAGAACTCCAGTTCCAGGGGAATCTGAGACCCTCTTCTGACCTCCGCAGCATTGCACGACACGAGTGCACAAACCTACATGCAGACAGTACATTCATACACATACAAAGATAAATAAAATTAAAAAAAAAAAAAAAGAATCTATGGGTGAAGATGGGAGTGTAGCCCAGGCTCTGAGGTTGGTAAAGTTCCAATGCACAGCCATAGCTCATAGCCACAATGGAGTGGGTGTGGAGGGGCATTGCATGGTCCCCCTCCTCCAGCCCCCCATCTGCTGGTCCCCAACTCTTCCCAAGTACCTCCTCTCTCCCTCATGAAAGCAGGCCCTGTCACAGCACTGCCATTTTTGGCTATCTCCAGCTCAATGACTCCAACTTAGATGGTCCCTCCATCACATATACCTCGTTCCAACTTCCAATTGCATCCAGTTCCCTCAGGGTGTCTCTCTCTGCCTTCCTTGCCTCTATTTCTACTGCTCTGATTTTCCACGTACATGTGTGTATAATATAGTATTATATTATATTATATTATATTTATTATATATACTGTCTTTTTTTGAGGCACAATCTCCCAGTAGCCCCATCTGCCCTGGCCTGGAATTCACTATATAGACCAGGCTAGCCTTGATATCACAGAGATCTCCATGCCTCTACCTCCTGAGTACTGATATTGAAGGCATGTACCACCATACTCAGGTCACTTTTTTATATTTTTTAATTTTTTTATATGTATGAGTGTATTGCCTGCAAGTGTGTAAGTGGACCTGTGTTGTGCCAAGCCCAGGGAGGTCAGAAGAAGGCATCAGATCCCCTGGAACAGTAGTTGCAGACAGTTGTTAGCCACCGTGTGGCTTCTGGGCCTCTGTAAGAGCAGCCAGTGCTCTTAACTGCAGCCCCACAATTTTTTATATTTTTAAAAAATTATTTTTGTGCTGGAGAGATGGCTCAGTAATTAAGAGCTCTTTCTACTCTTCCAGAGGACTTGACTTTATTTCCCAGCATCCATGTCAAGTAGTTGTGAACTGCTTGAAACTCCAGCTCCGGAGATCTGACATCTCTTCAGGCTTTCTTGGGCACCCCACATGTGTGCATACACTCACACACACATACGCATAAAATAAATAAATCTTTAAAGATTGATTTTTTTTTTTTGTCTTTTTGAGAAAAGGTCTCCCCACAGCCCCAGCTCTAGACCAGGCTGGCCTTGAAGTCACAGAGATCCACCTGCCTCTGCCTCCCGAGTGCTAGGATTAAAGGTGTGCACCACCACACCTGGCTTTTTATTTTATTTTTTTTTATTAATTTTATTTATTTCTGTATGTGTATGAATGTACTGTCTGCATGCAAGTCTGTGCACCCGTGTCGTGCAACGCCGCGGAGTTCAGAAGAGGGTCTCGGATTCCCCTGGAACTGGAGTTCTCCTGGAATTGGAGCTTCAGACGGTTCTCAGCCGCCATGTGGGTGCTGGGGATCGAACCCGGGTCCTCTGCAAGAGCGGTCGGCGCTCTTAACCGCTAGACCATCTCTCCAGCCCTGGCTTTTGATTTTTATCTTTAAATTACATTTTATTTATTTTGTGTGCATGTGTTGGGGGTGCATGTATGGAGGTCAGAGGACAAAGTCTGGGGGTCAGTTTTCTCTCTTCACCATGTGGCTCCGGGCATGGAACTCAGGCCATCAGGCCTGGCTGCTTGTGCCTTTACCTGCTGAGCCACCTCACCGTCCTGATCTATCTTCTTTTCATCTACATGTATGTGTGTGTAGTCTGTGTGTCTGCCATGAATATGCAGTTCCCCTCATATCTCCCTCTCTAAAAATGCATGTGTTGGAGCTTATTCCTCAGCCTCCCTCACACAAGTCCTGGCTGCTCTGAGACTGCGTTTCAGTTGCAAAAAAAAATTCTAAGTTTCTTCATAGACCCAGAATCCTTTCTGATTATGGATCCGGAACAGCATCTGCTTCATTTAGGCGCCTACTTCTAACAACTTTAGACCAAGCTCAAGAAACTTTTTCCACAGAGCCAGACAGTAAATATTTTCACTTTTGCTGTCTCTGTTATGACTTTACAATTCTGTACTTGTACAAAGAGTACCCAGGGGCTGGAGAGATGGCCTAGCGGTTAAGAGCACCTACTGCTCTTGCAGAGGACCCAGGTTCGATTCCCAGCACCCACATGGCAGCTAAGAACCGTCTTTAACTCCAGTTCCAGGGGAATCCGACACCCTCTTCTGACCTCCGTGTGCATTGCATGACACGGGTGCACAAACCTACATGCAGACAGTACACTCATACACATAAAAAATAAATAAAAATTTAAAAATTAAAAAAATAAAAATAAAAAGCAGCCTTAGACCACAATAATGAACATGGAGTGTTCTGATAAAACTTTATTTACAGAAGAGATGCAAGGGGCCAGACCCTGTCTATAGGCAGTTCTGCCAACCCTGCTCTATAACAGAATTTAGAGTCAAGTGGGCTGGGGTTCACCTCACTGCTGCTGTGATTTCTTAGTAAATCAGGCAGCTTTCCTAATATCTTTAAGCCTGTTTCCGCCCATGCAGAGTGAGGTTGGATGGCTGTCACTGTGCCAAGAATTTCACATTCATTGTCCCCTTCTCATATGAACCCAGTGTAGGAATACTAGTACTAGCCCCATTGTACAGAAAGGGAAACGGAAGCTTCATACATAGAATCTCTCTTACCAGGGCCCACAACTGGGAAGGATCCATCAGGGCTGTCCCCATCCCCTCCCCCCCAGAGTCCATGTTCCAGCACCTGGGCTCTACTGTCCACATTCTCCTTGAGGTGTGGTGAAGACAGAAGGCTGAACCATGCAGAACCTGGCAGAGCCCGCCTCCCTGCCAAGGTCACCAGGTCTGTCTAATAAGGGTCCTTGTCTTGCAGCATCTGGAGAAAACCGTTGATTTAGAGAAATGCAGGGCAAAGGAGGCTCTGGAGGAGGAGCAGAGGAGAGCCCGTGAGCTGGAGAGCAGCTTGGCCCGCCAGAAAAAGGTACAAAGCCATTGGTTAGGGTTCAGTCGTCCTAAGCCAGATCTAAGCCTAACAGTTGGCAGAGTCCATCCAGAGTTCTCACCGAGCCGAGCCGCTGACTGCTGCCCCGGCCCCCGTGGGGTGTGTGAGGTTGGAAGGGAAAGCCAGGCAGAGTCCAGGCAGAGTCCAGACCTTGTCGTGGCAACGGGAGGACTCAACAACAGCTGTTGGCTTGCAGGCTCTGGAGGAGAGCATTGCTCAGGAGAAACGCAGAGCTTGGGAGGCCCTGGAGGAAGAGCAGAGTCGAACCAGAGAATTGGAGAGTCGCTTGTCCCGCCAGAAGGAGGTACAAGCAAGTAGGGGAGGGGCAGAGCCAGCGGGGTCGGCTGAAAAGGACTGGCTGGAGGGACCGAGGGAGGCTGCTCAGAACTACAGGAGGGGGAGGGGAGGGGAGGCGAGGCGAGGCGCGCATGGGGGCGCCGGCATGGGGGCGGTAGCCTGTGCTGTTCATACCGAACTGGGCTCTACAAGGGAGAGAAGCATAGAGAACTGGGAAGAGAGCCGTGGGTTTCAAAGCCTTACCAAGCAGTTGAGAAAAAAAAAATGAGAACATGGTAAGCCTGGTGGCCCATAACTGTCACCAGCAGGAAGAGGCTGAGACAAGGTCACTATGAGTTTGGGGCCAACTAGGACTACAGACCAAAGACTACCACATTTAATAGAGGTAACCTGCTTGAGAGCCAGGCGTGGTGGTGCACGGCTTCAATCCCAGCACTTGGGAGGCAGAGGCAGGTGAATCTCTGTGAGTTCAAGGCCAGTCTGATCTACATAGTGAGTTCCAGGCCAGCTGGGGCAACAGGGAAACCATGTCTCAAAAAGACCAAAAATCAAACTAACAAAAAACCAGCTTGGGACAAGTGGGCACAGCAGACTTGGGTATCTGCTCCAAAATATAGAATGGGGCATGAGGGCATCTTGTAGCAGGGAATTTATCATGCCTGTGCTGCCTTCCCCTGGACTAGGGCTCATGGAACCCGGGTCTAAGCCCTGGTAGGGAGGGGGAGGATTTGGACTTGAGACCTGATGAGAGAGAGAGAGAGAGAGAGAGAGAGAGAGAGAGAGAGAGAAAACGGATCCCCAGAGATGGGACTGGGAGCAGAGACAGGGAGCAATTCCATGAGGGAAATAACTCAGTTTATTGCTGTAATCCGGGATTTTTATACAGGACCTTGTGGGGGTTGGGACATGCACGATTTCAGGCCATCTACCTCAGATCACTACAGGAATGTGACAATGCTTCGCCCAAAGCATCAAAGACAATTGGGTCCAGGCAGGTTTTCACAGGCAAACAAGGTATCAGCAGGAGTCCAGACTTGGAGGCTGCTTGCTGATTCCCTACATGCTTTTACCAAAGGGGAACTCTACAGGAAAGCATCCCCCAATCATACCCTAAATTCACCCAGCTTCAGCCCCACCACCCAGGAGTTTTCCTCAGTCCTGACTGACAGGAAGTGTTTCCTCTAGGCAGAGCTGGGTCAACTTCCTGCCAAAATTGTAACCATCTTCTACCTGTCTTCCTTCTTCACAAGGCAGCCCAGATGTTGAAAGCCTGGCACCCACTCCTGTGTCCTCTCCCCCCAGGCCCAGACCCACATGCCCTGCTCTGCACAGCAGGACAGGAGCCCAGCCAGGTCCTCTTCCCAGACCTGCTCTGTACTCCGGAAGCAACAGACCTGTGTGGCTCAGTGGCTAAAAGGGGCTTGTGGATGTGTCGTTTGGCCCCAGAAGGTTTTAATTTGAACTTGCAAAATGTATTTTAAAAATCATATTTCCATCCTCTCTTGAAGAGTTAGGAGGATTGCCGGGCATGGTGGTGCATACCTTTAATCCTAGCACTTGGGAGGCAGAGGCAGGCGGATCTTTGTGAGTTCAAGGCCAGCCTGGTCTACAAAGTGAGTTCCAGGACAGCTGGGGCTACAGGGAGATCTTGTCTCAAAAAGACCAAAAAAAAAAAAAAAAAAAAAGAAAAGTCAGGAGGAAATCTGGCCTTCGTTTCCACTTGGAAAAAAATGGGCTAGAACTGAGTCAAGTAGCAGCGGTTAGGATGGCAGCAGCGGTTGGGATGGCAGCAGCGGTTAGGATGGCAGCAGCGGTTAGGATGGTAACCGTGGTTAGGATGGCAGCAGCGGTTGGGATGGTAGCAGTGGTTAGGATGGCAGCAGCGGTTAGGATGGTAGCAGTGGTTAGGATGGCAACAGCGGTTAGGATGGCAGCAGCGGTTAGGATGACAGCAGCGGTTAGGATGGCAGCAGCGGTTAGGATGACAGCAGCGGTTAGGATGGCAGCAGCGGTTAGGATGACAGCAGCGGTTAGGATGGCAGCAGCGGTTAGGATGGCAGCAGCGGTTAGGATGGCAGCAGCGGTTAGGATGGCAGCAGCGGTTAGGATGGCAGCAGCGGTTAGGGTGGCAGCAGCGGTTAGGATGGCAGCAGCGGTTAGGGTGGCAGCAGCGGTTAGGATGACAGCAGTGGTTAGGATGGCAGCAGCGATTAGGATGGTAACCGTGGTTAGGATGGCAGCAGCAGTTAGGATGGTAGCAGTGGTTAGGATGGCAGCAGCGATTAGGATGGTAACCGTGGTTAGGGTGGCAGCAGTGGTTAGGGTGGCAGCAGCGGTTAGGATGGCAGCAGCGGTTAGGATGGCAGCAGCGGTTAGGGTGGCAGCAGTGGTTAGGGTGGCAGCAGTGGTTAGGATGGCAGCAGCGGTTAGGATGGCAGCAGCGGTTAGGATGGCAGCAGCGGTTAGGATGGCAGCAGCGGTTAGGATGGCAACCGAGCTGCAGCCTGCACAGCCCATGGCATTGTGGGTATCTGACCTGCACCAGCGTTGAGGTTTGTGATCCATTGCTTGCTTTCTTCCTAAAGCACAGTAGCCAGAAGCAAATACCATTCTCCAGCCAAGGGAGCCTGGGGAGGGACTGTCCCTCCATCATTAAAGATAGCGTGTTTCTATTAGTTCATCAAACTATAGCTCTTGGGAAAGATCCACTGCATCTTCCTTACGGTCGCCCTCAATCTCCTGATCACTGCTTTTCACACATGCTTTTGATAACCTGCACTCAGTCCTGAAGGGCGCAGGCTTTGCAACCATACAAGATTTGAATCTGAGTCCGGGCTGACATGGGCCTATCAACATCTCCCTTCTTAGAAGGGGATGGTGAATGTCAGAGATTGGGCACAACCACGCATCCAACAACCCAGAAGCATTGCTGATTCTCCATAGCCACCATCATCACCATAGCCAGGTCTCCCTCTACTTCAGCACAGCCCTCACTTCCTGCCAATCTTCCCTCCACACACAGCCCAGGCTGATCTGATGAGGATTGGGGCATAAGGGATGTTTACACACAGCTTCTCCAACGGCCGTGTACCTCAGCCCTCTGTAAACACTGTCACCAAGGTTGGCCTCTGAGTTTTGTCTCCAGGGTGAAGAAGAGGGGTCTCCATGGAGTCACTTAAGTCAGATGCCATCCAGGGGTCAACGAGGCCCTTGAATTTAGAGAATCCTAGGAGATGGGGGGGGTCACAGAAATATTTAAGCAAAAGGGGCTGCACATGGTTACACAGGTTTTCAGAGACTCTGTCTGCCTATGAGGCCCTTACTGTGGTTTCTCCTCAGAGAGAACTAACCGGGCCACATCTTTTTGGGGGTTTTTTGAGGTAGGCTCTCACATAGTCCAGTCTGTATAGGCAAGAATGACCTTGAACTACTGGTCCTCTGGCCTCTACTTCCCAAGTGGAGGACCACATAAGACCCTATCTTGGAAAAAAAAAGAAAGAAATGTCTGTTCTCGGGCTCTCTGCCTCTTGTGGATCAAACACCTACAGCCCCCTCCCCAGCTAATCCAGCTCCTTGTGAGCAGTACCAGACACTGTGTTCCCACTTCTGGACACCTGTTGGTCCAGCTGGGAAGCAGAAGGAAGGGAGGCCGTGTGAACACTGAGGCCACTTCTCCTGGGATTCCTGCAAACATGCTGGGCCCAAATTTTCTATCCTCTGGGGATCTTGTAGCACAGCACTAAGAAATGGACCAGATGAAAATCCTTGACTAGGTACAGCAAATGCTAACCCAGAATCCCTGCACAGCTCCCAACACACACACACACACACACACACACACACACACACACGCACACACTCACCACCTGCCAGCATCCCTGCAAGGCTCACACCTCCCCCATCTTCTAGGAGTTGGCCACTAGCTCATTCAGCATCATACCTTCATCCCCTTGAAACCAGTTTTCCTTCAGAGAGCAGCAAGATGCTTCCCCATGAGAGGCCGCCTGCTCCAGTGACCAGAGTCTGGGCCCCTCTGTCTGTTGAGCCTTCCGTGGGGCATCTATGTGTCAGCTACCTGCTTTGCTATGCTCAGGAAACTGTCCTCCCCCCGACAGACCATGTGACCAAAGCCTTCACCTCTTCAGACCCTCAGTTTCCTTGTCTATAAAATGGGTTCCTAAATCCAGGCCAGCCTGTACTACATAGGGAGTTCCAGGTGGGGCTACAGGGAAACCTTGTCTAAAAAAAAAAAGTAAAATGCAAGGCAGGAATTAAGAGCACTGGTTGCTCTTGCAGAGGATCTGGGTTTGATTCCCAGCACCCACGTGGCAGCTAACAACCTCAATAACTTGAGTTCCAGGGGACCCAATGGGCACTGCATGACATTTATGCACTTACACGTAAAGTTTAAGTTAAATAGGCTCCTAGCAGCTCCTCCTCTCCCAATAGAGGTGCTATGAGGTCATCCTAGGGGATGCGGGGCTGTCCATGGCCGCAGCAGGTGACAGTCACCCAACCTCTGAGCTGTTAGTTAGCTATTAGCTTTATTGGCTGATAGCAGCAACTTTGCCTTCCAGGTCTTCGAGACCACCATGGCTCATGAGAAAAGGAAAGTTAGGGAGGCCTTGGAGATGGAGAGGAGGAGAACAGAAGACCTGGAGAACCAGCTGACCCAGCAGAAGGAGGTAGGAGCAGTGGGACCCTCTGTGAGGAGTACCCAGCCAGTCTCAGAGGTGCATAGCCTGCGGACCTCCCCCCCCCCCCGGGACAGTGACTCCTGCCACTCGCCAGCTAACCTGAGTGGGTCCCTGGAGCTCCCACCTTCCACATCCTCATATGAAAAATGGGAGTAGAGGCCAGGACTGGTGGTGTACACCTTTAATCCCAGAACTTGGAAGCAGAGGCAGGAGGGTCTCTGTGAGTTCAAGGCTAGCCTGGTCTACATAGCAAGTTCCAGGATCACTGGGCCGACTGGGACACCCTGTCTCAGAAAACGGGGGGGGGTGGGGGGGGATTGTCCCGAACCCTGCATGACAAATGCCAGTGTGTTTATAGCACTCAGAGCAAGCCCTACCCGAGGAGCCTTTCTCGCATCCTTCTCCTTGGCTTAGCCACTACAGGCAGGGGTGCCTCCCCCAGGGGCGTACCCTCAGCCAGTGTCTTCCTCCCCTGAGAGCAAGGTTTTGGGGACATCGTTTCCAGAATGCCCTAGGAGAGACCCTACCCTGGTATCACACACAGGGTCTCAAGGAGATCCTCCTGGGACTGACTGGTGAGCCAGAGACACAAACATTTGAGAGTAAGATGGGACAGGTAAAGACACACTGAGCTGTTCTTCTGGGACAGACAAGAGTGCGGCCTCACAGAAATGGGGACCTGAGAGAGATGAGGCTGGGTCTCCAAGGGCCAGGCCCAGGCAGAAGAAGAGATATATCTACCACCCCAGGAGCCAAGGCACCAGACGCCCCTGCCCAGAGCAGCCGTGAAAGGCAAGCCCAAGCTAGGGTTCTTGGTCATCCAGCCACACTGCTGCCAAGAGTCACCTGAGACCTGTGAGACTCGCTCAGCGGCCCACAAAGCTGTCTCCATGAGCTTCAGACAGAGTGGCCACAGATGCGTTCCTCTTGGCTCGGTACATTGTGTGGCCGCGTTTTCCACTCCCCTCCCTCTGAGTGCCAGGTCGCATCTGGTTCCCGGAACACCACAGGAAGCTGGGACCTCGGTACCCTGAGTACCACCTGGGGAACTAACTGTGGTGTAAGCAAACGGGACAGTTCTGGAGCCCAACACAGAGAACGGATTAGAGAGCAGCTGGCAGACAGAGAGAAGCTTGAGGGAAGAGGATGAGTCCTCGGCTAGCCAGAGGAGGGGCGGGACGTGAAGGAAGAGGCCGATGCTGGCGTGGGAAGGGGGAAGGAGAGGCTGGAATCTGAAACCGTCAGTCCCAAGCCCAGCTCTACACTGACATGCTGTGTGGCCCTGGCAAGCCCCTTGCCCTCACTGTGCCCACATCTGTAATGTGGGTAGACGTCTTCCAAGAGGAGCTGGTGTGCTCATTATGGTGAGCCACCTGCCCCCATTAAGTCAGAGTCTAAGGTAGTACTAGGACTCCACTACACCCCGGAGGGAGTTGATGGCAGAGTTCAGGTCCTGCAAGGGTCACAGACACAGAGCCAGCCTCAAGGGGACCCACATCAAGGTCATGGCTGCTCCAGAGCATCTCTGCACACCTGGGCAGGGGTGGGGATTTGGAGGTGCTGCCTCCTGGCAGGCAGAGCAGCCTGAGTATATGGGAAGATGGTTTGCAGCAGGACGCAGGGGAGGCAGGGCCTGTGACTGGGTGGCTCAGCAGTGAAGCCAAGCAATCTGGTGTCCAGGCCAGAACCACTGATTCCTAGCGAGGGGACCCTGGAATGTCACTTGTCCCCTTTCTGCCCTGGCTCCACTTTTCATTTCCTCACTTATGGAGTGGCACCCCCAGATGGACACCCCACAGTGGGAATCTGTGGGGTGGGAGCACACACCCATGTGGGGAGCACTCACTCGTGCATGCTACATACAGGGTGGGGCTGGTATTGCCAATCAGGGTCACGCTACTTATTTTTACTTGCAGCAGGTAGCCAGAAAAGTCAAAGGAGCCTCACTGTGGAGTATGTAGACAGAGTGGGTAGCCTCAGACAGAACATGAACCTGCAGAGAGGGACTCAGACTGGCTGAGCAAAGATGGAGCCAGAGAGGAGTCTACACTGAATCAGCGAAGTGGGAGGACAGCATGTGGGTGGGCAGCATGGTAGGTTAGGAGCCCAAAACAATCTTCTAAATATGAGACGCATTAGATTAACTGCTGGTTAACCCCATGGTCTCCGTGTCCTAGGACAACTTTAGATTGCATTGTTTTCTTTCTTGACAGTGTGCATTTACTGGACTGGAGAGATAGCTCAAACAGGAAAGCACTTGCCGATCAAGCATAAGAACCCGAATTTGAGCCTCTGGCCAGGCACAGTAGCACATAATTATAGTCTGAGAGCCAGGAGAAACCCCGGGGCTTCGTGGCCAGCCTGTCTAGCATACCTAGCAAGTTCCGGGCCAGTGACGAAACCCTGTCCCCCAAAGCCAAAGGTGGATGGCACCTGATAAATAGCACCCGAGGCTTTCTAGTGGCCTCCACTCGCATGGGCACACATGTACACACGCAAGCATGCATGCACACACATGCACACAATATGAACTTAACAAAGAAGCCAGAAAAGACAGATCAGGAAGAAAGATCGTTTCTCCCTTGCAACCACTGCTTACACTTCAGTACACACTGCCCGGCCTTCTATCAGCACACCTTTAATCACAGCACACAGGAAGCAGAGGCAGGCAAGTCTCTGAGTTGGCGGACAGCCAAATCTACCTAGTGAGTTCCAGGCTAGCCAGGACTACATAGTGAGACCTTGTCTCAAACAAACAAACAAACAAACACTTTTCCTGGAACTGGCAAGATGGCTCAGTGGGTAAAAGGCATTTGCTACACAACCTGCTAACCTGAGTTCAATCCGCAGAGCCCACACAAAGGTGGAAGGGGAAAACCGACTACACAGAGTTGTCCTCTGATGTCCATACGTGTGCCATGGCATGCACACTGTACCTACACACAGTAATCATACATAAGCAAAAAGTAAAATAAGATATTTTCCTGGTAAACTTGATGACTGCCCAAGGGCATGAGCGCAGGAGTCTCAAGAGCTTCAGTAGTGTTTCCCCGAGAGCTGGCTCTTCCTCCCAGGTTTATGCAAGGACATCTAAATTTGCCATCTCTATCGGCCTAGGCCTACGGGGCGGGGGGCGGGGGGGCAGGTCCCCAGTTCCAAACTCTCTCCATGTAGACCAGGTTGACCTGAAACTCACAAAGCTCCACCTGCCTCCAAGTGCTGGAATTAAATGCGTGCACCCCCACGCCCATCTCGTGTAAAGTTTTGAGACTCTTCACCTCTATACATGGAAAGAAACTGTCCACACCCTTCTTTGAAGCCACAGGCATGGAGCCTACTGAGATAGGAAGCATGTCCCCAGCACTGTCACTCTGCCCCAACTCCTAGGACGGGGCAAGGACTCCCCAGCGAGAACCTGTGCTGAGGTTCGACAGTGGCCCAGTGCCCAGTGACAGCACCGACCCCAGCAGGGAAACCCAATGCTCTAGCTCGCCTTTGCTGTGACAAAACACTCTGATCTACACCAACTTGGGGAGGAAAGGTTATTCATCTTACATCTCCCAGGTCACAGTTCATTTCTTAAGGAGCCCGAGGTAGGATTTCCGGGCAGGAACTTGAAGGCAGGAGCTGAAGCACAGACCATGGAGGAATGCTGCTTACTGGCTTGCTCCCATGGCCCGTGATCAGCCTGCAGGGTGGCACTGCCCACAGTGGGCTGGGCCTTCCCATATCACCCAAAAATCAAGAAAATACCCCCACAGGCATGGCCACAGGCCAGTCCAATGGAGACAATTCCCCAACTGAGTCCCATCCACCCAGGTGTATCTAGTTGACACAAGCCCTCCAGCACACCAGAATGACCCTTCTCTCCTGCACGCGGGTGTGGCTCCCAGTCTGGTCCTGCACCAGGGTTCCAACCTCATTCCCTGGTGAGCACTGGGCTCCTTGAGTCCTTGCTCCCAAAGCCTCCATGTCGCTGGTTTCCGTGGTGACTCACCCCAGCTTCCTTCCCCTTGTGGGGCCATTTCCCTTCTGTCTGCATACGCCTTCAGTCCCCTTGCTTTGACTTCCAGATGTCTGAGAGCAGCTTCGCTTATGAGAGACTCAAAATGAGAGAGGCCTTAGAGAATGAGAAGAGGAGGGTGCAAGACCTGGAGAACCGTCTGACCAAGCAGAGAGAGGTATGTGTTGAGGGGAGAGGGCGAGAGGTCCTGGCACACCCTCCAGGTCCTGCAGCCAAGCAGGCAGCATGCAAAGCCTTCTTCTGCCCCTCTCTAGCTGTGGGACTTCAGGCAAGTTACTTGCGGTCTCTGGGCCTTGTTGTGCCCATATTTGAAATGCAGACAATATGTAAGTCAGTCTTGTTCTGCTGTGAAACACGACGGCTGATACATACACAAAGCCCAGAGACAGACCCACACACAGCGGGTGCCGTGTCCACTGTTCATGTGATTGTTACAAGCTCATGACTCAGAAGAGAAGGGGCAGGATCCGAACCCAGGGCTCCCAAACCTTTATCTTCTTCCACTTTTTCTACTGTTCTTCAGCCTGGTGTGGGGTAGGACAGGAGTGTCAGGGTGTGGACATCTGAGTTTCCAGTCACTTCCACCTCAATTTCCCACCAGAACCTGTCATTGCAGTCATCAACGTGAAAACTGAAATGCGTTTCCTGCTGGAACCTGCAGTTGTGGCACAGTTGGTAGAGAGGAAGCAGCTGTGCACAGCCTCACATGCTGCAGATGCTTGTCCTGAGTCCCCATCACACAAAGGACACACACATACATACACATACATGTGAGTATGCACATACATGCCCACACATGCATATATATACAGCCACACGTACATGCAGGTATACACATATGTGCATATATACATATATACACAGTCACCCATATATACATACACATATATTCAGGTATATACATACGTGCATACGCATATGCATATATACACAGTCATGCATATATACATACATGCACACACATGTACACATATATGCATGCATACACAACACATGCGTGCATATAAATACACACACCTATACATGCATGAAAACATACATGCACGTGCACACACACACACACGCACCCCTTGGCCAATATCTCAGTCAAAGCAAGAAGCCAGTACTCAACCTGTCAGCTGTGGGTTAAATTTAGATAAGACATAAATATGAGTTAAAGAGTTGAAAGAATTTTTAGGGCTAGCTTGGACTGAAAAGGATCTCTAAGTCCCTTTGCATCCATTTGGGGGTGCTTTTGTTACATAGAGCTCCCCACACATTGCCACGCACACCCATCTCTGGGGAACATGTTTAAGTGCCCCTCCCTAGGCTGTGCCTCCTAGGATTCCTGTTCGCTGGGTTTCGGGTGGATCTGGAATCTGCGTTAACAAGCTGCCCAAATGACACCCGGGCACTTTGAACAGCACCACCCAAGGAGAAGCAATGCCAGTGAAACCCTTGGGATTGTGCAGCAGCCCTGGGCACCACTTCAATGGCAGGCTTGAGCTAATGGGCAGGTGTCCCAAGGGAGCAGAGCCCAGCAAGTCAGGGCCACCACATTTCCATGCAAGAGCATGGTACACAGGCCGAGCGCTGACCAATGAGGGGTCTCTTGGTCCACAGCCTTGTTTCCCCAATGATGAATCAGGAAACTCTGTGGAATGCATCAGCAAGGCTAGGAGAAGAAGAGAATTGAAATTGTTAGAAGATGATAAGCTGGAAAATAAATTGGAGCTGGAATGAGACTAATGTAAAAAGTGTATCATGAATCAATGAATAAACCACAATTTTATTTCAGCAGTTAGAGGGCAAAGGTCAGCATGCTGCTTATACAGTTACTACACAAAAACAGAGTAAGCATGCAGAGCCTAACGGTGCAAGCCTGTGATCCCAGCTGCTCAGAAGCATGAGGCAGGAAGATCCCTAGCTCAAGGCAAGTCTTGGCTGCAAAATGAATTGAAGGATAGTCCAGGCAACTTGGTGAAAACTTGTCTCAAAATAAAAAGTAAAAAGAAGGCTGGGAATTAGCTTACTGGTCCAATACTTGTTTAGCATGTGCAAGGGCCTAGGGTCCATCCTCAGTGCTACATAGAACAAGCCCATGGTGACTCGGCCCCACAGAGAATCTCCGATAGGGATGTCTCAAGAAAACTCTGTAATGCAACAAGAAATACCCTTAGCAGCAGCGTTAGAACATCAGGACACTAAAAGGCAGCAGCCAGGAGACCTCGGCATTGGCCAGCGGCGCCACATAGACCGGGAAGAACAGAACACACGCCAGGGACCGGCCATTAACAGCAAAGCCTAGGAAACACTCCAAGGAAACCCTGTGTGACTCTGGGAGGGATTCCGTAGATCTGACTTTCTAAACACAGGGAGAAAGTTTAAAGCGTCCACCCCACAGAGGGAGCAATGCACAGACTGGGCAGGAAATATTTGTAAACCATAGGTTGAGGAATTGGTTAGGACCTAGCCAATCTGTTCTCACTACCTTCTCTGTTGCTGTCATCAAGTACTTGGCCAAAAACAATGGGTGGGGAGGAAATAGTTTATTATGACTTACAGGTTAGATCCGTCACCAAAGGAACCCTGGGGAGGAGCGCAAGCAGAAACCTGAAGGCAGGCACCAAGGCAGAGGGCACGGAGGAAGGCAGGCACCAAGGCAGAGGGCACGGAGGAAGGCTCCTTACCGGCTGGCTTGTAGGCTCACAGTCAGCCACCTTTCCTATACTACCCAAGCCTGTCTGCCCAGGGATGTCATCACCCACAGGGGCTGGGCCCCTCCCACATCAACTGGTGATTAAGAAAATGCTTCACCGATATGGTCACAGGCCAATCAGCTTGTGTCAAGTTGACAAAAATTAACCAGCATATATATCATCAAAGGAATTCAAAGAGCTTATAGGAAAAAAAAACAAGTAGCCCAACTGAAAAACGGATGGGGGAGCTGAAAAGACTGGTGTTTGGTGTTGTGTTTTATTTTGTTTCTTTTGTGGTACTGGGGATGTAAGTGAGGTCCTCACACATGCCTAGCATGTGCTCGCCACAGAGCCACATCCTACCCTTTAGATACTTTTTAACTTTTATTTCTTGCTACATTGCCCAGATGGACTTTGAATTCCTTATATAATTCTTTATGTAATTCAGCCTGGCCTCAAAGCTTTCATCCTCCCTTTTAGTCTTTCAAGTACCTGGCATTTCAGGCTAGTGCCGCCACACTTGGCCTCAGTAGACCTTTTTCAAAAGAAAACAAATAGTTGACAGATATATGGAAAACCACTCTGCCTTACCAGTCACTAGGGAAATGCATTGAAAACCACAGAGATGCATCATCTCAAGCCTGTCAGAATGGTTAATATCAGATAGTGGCTCAGTTGGTAAAGCACTTTGTCTAGTGTACACAAAGCCTCATGTTCCAGGCCCAGCACACATAAACCAGGCTCAATGAGAGATACCCTTTTTCTTTTTTTTTTTTTTTGGTCTTTTCGAGACAGGGTCTCCCTGTAGCCCCAGCTGTCCTGGAACTCACTCTGTAGACCAGGCTGGCCTTGAACTCACAAAGATCTGCCTGTCTCTACCTCCCAAGTGCTAGGATTAAAGGTGTGCGCCCCCTCGCCCAGCAACGAAACATCGCCTTTAATTCTAGCATTATAGCACTTGGTAGATAGAGGCAGGAGGATCAGGAGCTCAGGGTCATCTCAGCCACATAGTAAATTCAAGACCACCCTAAGATACATGAGGCCCATCTCAAAAAGAGGAAAAAATAAGCAACAACAACAAAAAAACTATTCAGGGGCTGGAGAGATGGCCTAGCGGTTAAGAGCACCGACTGCTCTTGAGGAGGACCTGGGCTCAATCCCCAGCACCCACATGGTGACGGAGAACTGTCTGTAACTCCAATTCGAGGAGAACTCCAGTTCCAGGGGAATCCGACACCTTCTTCTAACCTCCATGGCATTGCACGACACAGGTGCACAGACCTGCATGCAGACAGTACATTCATACCCATAAAAAAATAAATAAAAATTTAAAAAACCTATTTAGACCTAGAATAGCTTAGATGCCATCTACACAGACAAAATGGGGAAAAAAGAGAGAGGATGGGAAAGAAGAAAAATAGCTCCAGACCTATGGGTAAGCAAAGATGCCTGACAGTGAGTCTCCAGACCTTGGACATGGCCAACACTGTCTCAGTGGGCAGACCAGCTGTGTGGCCCAGCAGAGAAACAAGTGTGCTCTGTGGTCGATTCTCAGGGACACCTACAACATCCAGTGAGCAGTAGGTGGCAGGCTCTTACTATAAACATAAGTAAATAACAAAAAGCCAAGTGTGATGGTGTGTGTACTAACATACATATGAGCAATACACTGGTACACATAAAAATCATAAAATCTTTTTAAATAATAATACAATGTTTGAAACCTGAGCATTGGGGCCTTGCAGGAACTCACACTCCCAGACCTTTGAGAAGGATCTCCTAGGGTACAGCAGGATGTGACAAAGATGGATGAAAGGATTCCAAGGAGAAGTATAAGTCGTGCCAAGGACTTGGCAGCTGGGCTCCTATCTGGTCAGGAGCCTGGAGCACAAGGGATAGTGATCCCAGCGCCAAACTCTAGAGGGGAGGAGTGTATCCCCAGGACAAGTCACGTGGTGAAGGGGAAGGCTCTTAGCACACTCATCCTGGAAAACAGATTTAGAGACAGACATGACAGCCCTCCTCAAATATTTAAATAGCTGTATCATAAATAAGAAATAAGCTAGGCATGGTGGTGCAGACCTTTAATCCCAGCACTTGGGAGGCAGAGGCAGGCAGATCTCTGTGATTTCAAGGCCAGCCTGGTCTACATAGCAAATTCCAGGCTAGCTGGGGCTCCAGGGAGACCCTGTCTAAAAAAAAAAAAAAAAGCCAAAAGTTAAGTAGGAAATGCCTGGAACCCTCAGGTGACAGCTGTGTCTCTGTGGTCTCCAGGGAAGTCCTAGAACTTCAGTGGGAGACAGCTGCTGGCTCTGGGCTGCTGCTGGCTTGTTGATGGCTGTTGATGGGTGCTAACAACTGTGGCCTGGGTGGGGCATGGGGTGCACACTGTTCTCTCCCTGCAACCGTTCTGTAAGTTTCAAATGNGAGGCTTTCTAGTGGCCTCCACTCGCATGGGCACACCCCATGTTACACCAAGCACATGCATGCACACATGCACACAATATGAACTTAACAAAGAAGCCAGAAAAGACAGATCAGGAAGAAAGATCGTTTCTCCCTTGCAACCACTGCTTACACTTCAGTACACACTGCCCGGCCTTCTATCAGCACACCTTTAAATCACAGGCAACAGGAAGCGCAGAGGCAGGCAGTCTCTGGAGTTGGCGAAGCACAAATCACCAAAAATGAGTTCCAGGCTAGCCAGGCTACATCAGTGAACCTTGTCTCAAACAAACAACACACAAACACAAAAAAAAATCAAACTGAATGGCTCAGTGGGTAAAAAGGCAATTTGCTACACAACCGCTAACCTGAGTTAATCCGCAG
This sequence comes from Rhizomys pruinosus, assembly GCA_009823505.1. Taxonomy (NCBI): domain Eukaryota; kingdom Metazoa; phylum Chordata; class Mammalia; order Rodentia; family Spalacidae; genus Rhizomys; species Rhizomys pruinosus. The sequence continues at coordinate 50,312 of VZQC01007472.1, forward strand.
AGCCCCACCAAAGTGGAAGGAGGGAAACGATTCGACACAGATTGTCCTCTGATGTGCCATACTGTGTGCCATGGCATGCACACATGTACCTACACCCAGTAATCATACATACAGCAAAAAGTAAAATAAGATATTTTCCTGGTAAACTTGATGACTGCCCAAGGGCATGACGCAGGAGTACTCAAGAGCTTCAGTTAGTTGTTTTCCCCGAAGAGCTGGGCTCTTCCCCCAGGTTTAGCAAGGAACATCTAATAATTTTGCCAAGCTCTATCGGCCCTAGGGCTACGGGGCGGGGGCGGGGGGTGCAAGGTCCCCAGTTCCAAAACTCGTCTCCATGTAGACCAGGTTGAACCGAAACTCACAAAGCTCCACCTGCTCTCTCATAGTCTGGAAATAAATGCGTGCACCCCCACGCCCATCTCGTGTAAAGTTTTGAGACTCTTCACCTCTATACATGGAAAGAAACTGTCCACACCACTTCTTGAAGCCACAGGCATGGAGCCTACTGAGATAGGAAGCATGTCCCCCAGCACTGTCACCTGCCCCAACTCCTAGGACGGGGCAAGGACTCCCCACGAGAACCTGTGCTGAGGTTCGAATGGCCCAGTGCCAGTGACAGCACCGACCCCACAGGGAAACCCAAAATTTGCTCTAGCTTGCCTTGCTGATGACAAAAACACTCGATCTACCAACCAACTTGGGGAGGAAGGTTTTCATCTGTACATATCCCAGGCCCACAGTTCATGTCTCTTAAGGACGCCCGAGGTGGATTCGTGGCAGGAACTTGAAGGCAGGAGCTGAAGCACAGACCATGGAGGAATGCTGCTTACTGGCTTGCTCCCATGGGCCCGTGATCAGCCTGCCCAGGGGTGGCACTGCCCACCTGGCTGGGCCTCCCATGAAGAGAATCACCCAAAAATCAAGAAACATACCCCACAGGCATGCCTTACAGGCCAGCACAATGGCAGACATTCCCCAACTGAGTTCCCTTATCCACCCAGGTGTATCTAGTTGACAAAGCCCTCCAGCACACCAGAATGACCCTTCTCTCCTGCACGCGGGTGTGGCTCCCAGTACGGTCCTGCACCAGGGTTCCAACCTCATTCCCTGTGAGCACTGGGCTCCTTGAGTCCTTGCTCCCAAAGCCTCCATGTCGCTGGTTTCCGTGGTGACTCACCCCAGCTTCCTTCCCCTTGTGGGGCCATTTCCCTTCTGTCTGCATACGCCTTCAGTCCCCTTGCTTTGACTTCCAGATGTCTGAGAGCAGCTTCGCTTATGAGAGACTCAAAATGAGAGAGGCCTTAGAGAATGAGAAGAGGAGGGTGCAAGCCCTGGAGAACCGTCTGACCAAGCAGAGAGAGGTATGTGTTGAGGGGAGAGGGCGAGAGGTCCTGGCACACCCTCCAGGTCCTGCAGCCAAGCAGGCAGCATGCAAAGCCTTCTTCTGCCCCTCTCTAGCTGTGGGACTTCAGGCAAGTTACTTGCGGTCTCTGGGCCTTGTTGTGCCCATATTTGAAATGCAGACAATATGTAAGTCAGTCTTGTTCTGCTGTGAAACACGACGGCTGATACATACACAAAGCCCAGAGACAGACCCACACACAGCGGGTGCCGTGTCCACTGTTCATGTGATTGTTACAAGCTCATGACTCAGAAGAGAAGGGGCAGGATCCGAACCCAGGGCTCCCAAACCTTTATCTTCTTCCACTTTTTCTACTGTTCTTCAGCCTGGTGTGGGGTAGGACAGGAGTGTCAGGGTGTGGACATCTGAGTTTCCAGTCACTTCCACCTCAATTTCCCACCAGAACCTGTCATTGCAGTCATCAACGTGAAAACTGAAATGCGTTTCCTGCTGGAACCTGCAGTGTGGCACAGTTGGTAGAGGGAAGCAGCTGTGCACAGCCTCACATTGCTGCAGATGCTTGTCCTGGTCCCCATCACACAACGGACCACACAATACATACACATTGACATGTGGCAGTATGCACATACATGCCACACAATGCTATATATACATGCCACACGTACATGCAGTATACACAATGTGCCATATATCACATATATACACACAGTCACCCATCTATAGCATACCCATCATATTCCAGGTATATACATACGTGCATACGCATATGCATATATACACAGTCATGCATAGATACTAATACATGCACACACATTTAACACATATATTGATTGCATACACAAACACATGCGGCGCTATAAATACACAACACCTTCATGCATGAAAAACATACATGCACGGCCACACACACACAAACACACGCACCCCTGGCCATATCTAGTCAAAGCAAGAAGCCAGTATCAACCGTCAGCTGTGGGTTAAATTTAGAATAAGACATAAATATGAGTTAAAAGGTGTTGAAAAGAATTTTTAGGGGCTTAGCTTGGACTGAAACGGATCTCTAATTCCCTTTGCATCCTTTGGGGGTGCTTTTGTTACATAGAGCTCCCCACACATTGCCACGCACACCCATCTCTGGGGAACGTGTTTAAGTGCCCCTCCCTAGGCTGTGCCTCCTAGGATTCCTGTTCGCTGGGTTTCGGGTGGATCTGGAATCTGCGTTAACAAGCTGCCCAAATGACACCCGGGCACTTTGAACAGCACCACCCAAGGAGAAGCAATGCCAGTGAAACCCTTGGGATTGTGCAGCAGCCCTGGGCACCACTTCAATGGCAGGCTTGAGCTAATGGGCAGGTGTCCCAAGGGAGCAGAGCCCAGCAAGTCAGGGCCACCACATTTCCATGCAAGAGCATGGTACACAGGCCGAGCGCTGACCAATGAGGGGTCTCTTGGTCCACAGCCTTGTTTCCCCAATGATGAATCAGGAAACTCTGTGGAATGCATCAGCAAGGCTAGGAGAAGAAGAGAATTGAAATTGTTAGAAGATGATAAGCTGGAAAATAAATTGGAGCTGGAATGAGACTAATGTAAAAAGTGTATCATGAATCAATGAATAAACCACAATTTTATTTCAGCAGTTAGAGGGCAAAGGTCAGCATGCTGCTTATACAGTTACTACACAAAAACAGAGAGTAAGCATGCAGAGCCATAACGGTGCAAGGCCTGTGATCCCAGCTGCTCAGAAGCATGAGGCAGGAAGATCCCTAGCTCAAGGCCAGTCTTGGCTGCAACATGAATTGACAGGATTAGTCCAGGCAACTTGCGTGGAAAAACTTGTTCAAATAAAAAGTAAAAAGAAAGCTGGGAATTAGCTTACTGGTCCAATACTTGTTTAGCATGTGCAAGGCCTAGGTTCCATCTCAGGGCTACTAGAACAAGCCCATGTGACCGGCCCCACAGAGAATCTCCGATAGGGATGTCTCAAGAAAACTCTGTAATGCAACAAGAAATACCCTTAGCAGCAGCGTTAGAACATCAGGACACTAAAAGGCAGCAGCCAGGAGACCTCGGCATTGGCCAGCGGCGCCACATAGACCGGGAAGAACAGAACACACGCCAGGGACCGGCCATTAACAGTCAAAGCCTAGAAACACTCCAAGGAAACCCTGTGTGACTCTGGGAGGGATTCCGTAATCTACTTCTAAACACAGGGAGAAAGTTTAAAGCGTCCACCCCACAGAGGGAGCAATGCACAGACTGGGTCAGGAAATATTGTAAACCATAGGTTGAGGAATTGGGGTTAGGACCTAGCCAATCTGTTCTCAACTACCTTTCTGTTGTGTCATCAAGTAGCTTGGCCAAAAAAAATGGGTGGGGGATACATAAGTTTATTAGACTTACAGGTTAGATTCCGTCACCAAAGGAACCCTGGGGAGGAGCGCAAGCAGAAACCTGAAGGCAGGCACCAAGGCAGAGGGCACGGAGGAAGGCAGGCCCAAGGCAGAGGGCACGGAGGAAGGCTCCTTACCGGCTGGCTTGTAGGCTCACAGTCAGCCACCTTTCCTATACTACCCAAGCCTGTCTGCCCAGGGATGTCATCACCCACAGGGGCTGGGGCCCCTCCCACATCACTGGTGATTAAGAAAATGCTTCACAGATATGGTCACAGGCCAATCAACACTTGTGTCAATTGACAAAATTAACCAGCACTAACTCATCAAAGGAATTCAAGAGCTTTAAAAAAAAAACACATACCCAAATGAAAAACGGATGGGGGAGCTGAAAAGACTGGTTTGTGGTGTTGTGTTTATTTTGTGTTCTTTGTTGGTACTGGGGATGTGAAGTGAGGTGCCTCACACATGCCTAGCAATGTGCTGCGCCACAAGAGCCACATCCTACCCTTTAAATACTGTTTTAACTTTTATTCTTTGTACATTTGCCCAGATGGACTTTGAATTCCTTATATAATTCTTTATGTAATTCAGCCTGGCCTCAAAGCTTTCATCCTCCCTTTTAGTCTTTCAAGTACCTGGCATTTCAGGCTAGTGCCGCCACACTTGGCCTCAGTAGACCTTTTTCAAAAGAAAACAAATAGTTGACAGATATATGGAAAACCACTCTGCCTTACCAGTCACTAGGGAAATGCATTGAAAACCACAGAGATGCATCATCTCAAGCCTGTCAGAATGGTTAATATCAGATAGTGGCTCAGTTGGTACAAGCACATTGTTAGTTACACCAGAAGCATTCATGTTCCAGGCCCAAGCACACCTATAAACAGGCTGAGAGAACCTACACCTTTTTTTTTTTTTTTTTTTTTGGTCTTTCGAGACAGGGTCTCCCTGTAGCCCCAGCGGTGTCCTGAAACTAACTCTGTAGACCAGGGCTGGCCGAACTCACGAAGATACTGCCTGTCTCTACCGCCACAAGTGTAGGATTAAGGTGTGCCCCCCCGCCCAGGCAACGAAACATGCCTTTAAATTCTAGCATTAGCACTTTGGGTAGATAGAGAGCAGGAGGATCAGGGCTCAGTGGTCATCTCTAGCCATCCACATAGTAAATTGCAAGTACCACCCTAGAGTACCTGAGGCCCATCTCAAAGGAGAGAAAAGAGGGAAAAAATAAAGCACAAAGAGCACAGAAAAAAATCAGAATACTATCATGAAAGTGACGGGGGCATGGGAGAGACTGCCCTATCACGCGGGTTTTAAGAGCACCCGACTGCTCTTGAGTGAGGATACCTGGCTTCAATCCCCAGCACCCACATGTTGACGGAGAACTGTCTGTAACTCCAATTCGAGGAGAACTCCAGTTCCAGGGGAATCCGACACTTCTTCTCTAACCTCCATGGCATTGCACGATCACAGAGGCAAGACCTGCTGCAGCAGTACATTCATACCCTAAAAAATAATAAAATAAAAAATTTAAAAAACCTATTTAGACCTAGAATAGCTTAGATGCCATCTACACAGACAAAATGGGGAAAAAAGAGAGAGGATGGGAAAAAGAAAAAAATGCTCGACCTATGGGTAAGCAAAGATGCCTGACAGTGAGTCTCCAGACCTTGGACATGGCCAACACTGTCTCAGTGGGCAGACCAGCTGTGTGGCCCAGCAGAGAAACAAGTGTGCTCTGTGGTCGATTCTCAGGGACACCTACAACATCCAGTGAGCAGTAGGTGGCAGCTCTTACATAAACATAAGTAAATAACAAAAAGCCAAGTGTGATGGGGTGTGGTACTAACATACATATGAGCAATACACTGGTACACATAAAAACATAAAATCTTTTTAAATAATAATACAATGTTTGAAACCTGAGAATTGGGGCCTTGCAGGAACTCACACTCCCAGACCTTTGAGAAGGATCTCCTAGGGTACAGCAGGATGTGACAAAGATGGATGAAAGGATTCCAAGGAGAAGTATAAGTCGTGCCAAGGACTTGGCAGCTGGGCTCCTATCTGGTCAGGAGCCTGGAGCACAAGGGATAGTGATCCCAGCGCCAAACTCTAGAGGGGAGGAGTGTATCCCCAGGACAAGTCACGTGGTGAAGGGGAAGGCTCTTAGCACACTCATCCTGGAAAACAGATTTAGAGACAGACATGACAGCCCTCCTCAAATATTTAAATAGCTGTATCATAAATAAGAATAAGCAGGCATGGTGTGCAGACCTTAATCCCAGCACTTGGGAGGCAGAGGCAGGCAGATCTCGGTGATTTCAAGGCCAGCCTGGTCTATACATAGCAAATTCCAGGCTAGCTGGGGCTCCAGGGAGACCCTGTCTAAAAAAAAAAAAAAAAAAAAAAAAAAGCCCCCCCAAGAAAAAGAGAGAATAAAACTTACTCAAAGAGCTCCAGGTGACAGAATGGGGTTCAGCAACCAGAAATCAGAAGGTGACAGAGCATGGCTGGAGATAAAGGAGAGTTCTGGAGTAATCGGAACCTTCCTGAAAAGGCACGGGCTTTGAACTTTAAAAAAAAAATCAACAGGGGCTGGAGAGATAGCCTAGCGGTTAAGAGCACCGACGCTCTTGCAGAGGACCCGGGTTCGATCCCCAGCACCCACATGGCGGCTAAGAACCGTCTGTAACTCCAATTCCAGGAGAACTCCAGTTCCAGGGGAATCTGAGACCCTCTTCTGACCTCCGCGGCATTGCACGTCACGGGTGCACAGACCTGCATGCAAACAATACATTCATATACATACAAAAAAAAAAAATCAACAGAATATAGTGTTCCTCCTGTGTGAAGCTGTGCGGTCAAGAGGGTGAGGGTGGATATTTAACCCCAAATGTCTATTCATTTGCTCTTTGTTGTTTGTCTAGGAGATAGAATTCAAAATGCAAAAAGAGGATGTTTTAAATAATAAATTAAATGATGCCCTGGCCATGATGGAAGAGACTCGACAGATGAAGACAGTCGACAATCTGAAAGCTGAGGCCCTCACCCTGAAACTAAATGAAGCAGTAACTGAGCTGGAAACTGCCAAGATGAAAGTGGTAGGTCGCTCCGAAAATGATAAACTTGCCTAAATGGAAGATGATGGTATCGGAAAACACAGGACTGAGACCAGGTCCGCCCACCATCCTCACAGATGGTCCTACGCCTTGTGGGACAGTAAGCAAAATTCCCTTCTCCCTGCTGAGACTGACAAATGTGTCTCAGATACTGCCAAGTATTCCTTAGGGGCAAACTCAGCCTCCTGTTGAGAAATATTAGCTTGTTGGGTCCTGGCAGTGCAGGCTGAAGGATGGGATTAGAAGGTCTGATGGGCAACAGAGTGAGTTCAAGGCTAGCCTGGGTGACTCAGTAAGAACCTGTCTCAAACTAAAATAAAAATAATGGATTTGTAAAAAGACTGAAATTAGGCAAGGTGTGCTGGAACATAGCTTTAATCCGAGCTCTTAGCAGACAGTTCAAGCCCAGCTTAGTCCACATAACAAGTTCCAAGTCAGTCAGTGCTACATAGTTGTCCTAGTTTGTCTTCCATTGCTGTGACAAAACACTCTGACACCAACTTGGGGAGGAAAGGGTTTATTCAGCTTACATCTCCTGGGTCACAGTTCATCACTTAAGGAGCCCAAGGCAGGAACTCAGGGCAGGAACCTGGAGGCAGGAGCTGAAGCACAGGCCATGGAGGAATGCTGTTCACTGGCTTGCTCGCTCGCTCATGCCCAGCCTGTCTTCTTATACCATACACAACCACCTGCCCAGGGTGGCACCTCTCATTGTGGGCTGGGCCCTTCCACACTGCTTGGCCATCAAGACAATACTCCACAGATGTGGCCACAGGCCAATCCAATGGAGCCAATTCCCCAATTGAGGCTCCCTCAACCCAGGTGTGTCAAGTTGACACTAAAGCTATCCAGCACAATAGTGAAACCCTGTCTCAAAAGAAAAAAAAGGGGGGGGGGCTAGAGAAATGGCTCCATGGTTAAGGGCACTGGGGACCTTGGCAGAGGACCCAGGGTTCAGTTCTCAGTGCTCACATGGCAGCTAACGACCATCAATAACTCCAGTTCCTTGGAATCTGATGCCCTCTTCTGGCCCCTGACAGCATTGCACTCATGGCCGCACTTGTAGGCAAAACCTTCATACACATAAAATAAAAACAAATAAAATGAAAATAAAGCTGGAGAGATAGCCTAGCGGTTAAGAGCACCGACGCTCTTGCAGAGGACCCGGGTTCGATCCCCAGCACCCACATGGCGGCTAAAAACCAAAAAAACTCCAATTCCAGGAGAACTCCAGTTCCAGGGGAATCCGAAACCCTCTTCTGACCTCCGCGGCATTGCACGACATGGGTGCACAGACCTGCATGCAGACAGTACATTCATACACATACAAAAATAAATAAATTAAAAAAAATAAAAAAATAAAATAAAATAAAGCTGGAATATAACTTGGTTATAGAGTACTTGCCTAAAATGCACAAGGCCTTGGGTTCAATCCCTGGTACAGAAATACAGAAAAATGAAGGAAAAGAAGGGAAGAAGAAGAAAAACTCTAGCTTGGAAAGAAAATACCCAAGATGCCATGTTCCATGGTATTCTCGGAGGCATGGCAGGGTCCTCACAGACTCAAGAGAAGGGCCAGGGAGCCCCGGCCAGGGCGACTCATGATTTCTCCAGGCTCTAAGAGGGAATAAATGCTCTCACTCAGCGTTCAGGGCTCTGCCGTCGGGGCTTCTCCGCCCTATTTTCTTTATACATCCACCCCAAGGTCCGTGGGCAAAGATGGATCAAAGACAGACTGGGAGTTGGGAGGCTCAGGGTGTGACCCAAAGTGGCCATTGGTGTCATCCAGAAACCTAATGACCTAAACATCTGGGGGTGAGAAGGAAGGAGAGGGGTCCATGTTCTGCAGGGGCCAAAGGCAGCACCCCACAGCTGCCGCACGGAGAGTGAGTCCTGAGGAGAAGGTGGCATCTTGGAATGTGGTGGTCTTGGGTTGGGGGACCTCGGGGTGGTACCCTTTTCTTAGAGAATGTGAGGCAGCAGCAGTGTCCCTGATTCTGATGCTGAGGTAGATAGGAAGGGGAAGGTCACCCAGGAGTCTGGCTTTAGAAGCCACAATGGTGGGCAGGTCTGTGGGATGAGCAGGCATGGCTATCTTGGGGATTGCGGGAGGCTGGGAGGCCAAGACTCCGCACACCCCTGGGAAGAAGGGGCAAGAGCCAGGGAAAGCAAGTCTGGTGACCAGCAAGGGATGGGGGTGGGAGTGCCAAGGACTCGGGAAGTGGAGGGCGGGCATGATTCCCATCCAGGGGCCTTTGTAGGTAATTTTCATTTATAAAAATTATGGTGTACACCTTTAATGCCAGCCCTCACGAGGCAGAGGCAGGTGGATTTCTGTGAGTTCGAGGCCAGCCTGGTCTACATATACATAGCAAGTTCCAGGCCAGCTAGGGCTACAGGGAGACCCTGACTCAAAAAGACCAAAAAAAAAAAAAAAAAAGAATGAAGAAATGAAAGTTAATTTGCTTTTTTTTTTCCAATCAAATGGTTCATCTGCTCATTAACACATATCAAACATCTGGGTCTAGGGGCTGTGGGCCCAGCAGTAGAACTTTTGCTGTTGACATTCAGCAAAGCTTCTGCTATGTGGAGCTGAAGGATGCACAGGGCTGAGAAACACAGAAATGAGATCATTGCAAGTGGCAGTGAAGGTCTCAGGGGGGAAAAAAAACACATTAAAATAGAAAAAGTCTTGGACTGGTGAGTGAGCAGGTGTCTGGAAGTTTCCTGCAAGGAGGTGATGTTAGAGCTGAGACCCCAAAAGATCAGATAGATGAGCCTGGCAGGGAGCCAGGCAGCAGGAACAGCAGGGAGGCCGTGAGATGGGACAGCTGAGTGCCCGTGTGTGTGCAAAGAAGGCAGACTGTGGCCACCCAACCCGACTCCTGGTTTCAGACCATCCTTACCTGGTTTCCCCAGATCATGATGGAAGATCGTGTGCGGCTGCAGCAGCAGGCCATGAAGGCCCTCCAGGACGAGGTGGAATCCCAGAAACAGGAATTTGAAAAGGAAATTAGAGAGTACAAGGAGCAGATCAGGCAGCACTCCCAGACCATCGTGAGCCTGGAGGAGAGGCTCTACCAAGTGACTCAGCACCACAAAAAAATAGAGGAAGAGATCGCAACATTGAAGGACAATGAGCCAGGTAGGACCAGGCTACAGGAAAAACCAGGCCATCTGAGTGGCTCCTGCAGGGCTCCAGGCTGACTACTGAAAGGCAGGCTCCCATCTAAAAGCTCCCTCTTCTCTGTTGGACTCTTTGCTCCCCCAAGGCCCAGCCAAACCAAAATAACAATGCGTCAGGACATCCTTTGTGCTCACCCATTGAGCCGGTAAGATGTACAGGCAGCCGGAGCTGTCAGTGGAGCTGTCTTTTCCGCATGAGAGCATCAAGCAGCCCCCTCTCTGTGCCACTGGCCACTGCGACCTGAGTAATGTACTCTCCTGGGCAGCCAGGATTGGCCTCTTACAAAATAAGCCTCAAAGAGAGGCTAAAAACAGCGTTCCCAGTTATGTCACTCATTTACCCTAAATGACCTTGGTCACTCATGACAGACACTAAGTTCTGGGTAGAGAGTTCTGGAAGCAGAGGCTGCAGGCCAAATTTCTCAGCATCAGCACTGGTTGATGTGTGGGGCTGGATTAAGCTTTGCTCTGGGTGCAGGGGCTGGTTTGTCCCAGACATTTGAGGGAGGTACATCTGTGGCCCCCAATAGTGTCATTCTTCTCCTGCCTCATAGTCAGATGTCTCCAGATATCACCAAAGATCCCCTAGAGGCAGTCCAGCCTCCATCCCAGCTGAGGAGCCTCCTCTTAGTTAGGCACCTACAACGTCTCAGTCTCCTTCAGACACTGGAGATCCAGAATAGACAAGCCAACTGTCCCTGTGGTTAACCAAGTTGCTACCCTGACAGGTGACCCAGAATGAGTAGGGACCCCATAGAAATGACAGAGAGCTGGGCTCAGTGTCCTAACCCAGAGGCCAGGTCAAAGGGAAAATGTTGAAGCTGGGACCTAGGAGTGACAACTTCTTTGTCTGTGTCTGCCATGAAGTAGGCATTGCTCAAGTGTTTGTTGAGTGAGTAAACAATTAAGAGTGGAAAGGAGAGGCCAATAGGCCGAGGAGTAAGAGGTAAGGACAGGACACCAACAAGTGTGATTCTTCTAAGCCCTAAAAGAAAGGAGGGGAGACAGTGTGACTAATTGCCAAGGCTGCCCTTCTGGAAACTTGGCTGGGCCTTTGCCAACAGGTCTCTCACTCCCTTATCTGTAGATATCATTGGTGACCCCTGCCTCACTAGCCAGCCCATTTTTCTGTTAATCCAGGTTCATGAGTAGGAAAGTCAGAAAGAAAAGAGGTTCAGTTTGGAAGTGGGTTCAAGGTCGAAGGTCTCCATCTGGTGATAGCCTTGTTAGTGCAATCCTTAGAAAGCCCAGGATGTCACTCTAAAGAGACAGGGATGTGCAAGCCTGGGGATGTGGCTCAGTTGGCAGTGCCTGACTGGCATGCAGGAGACCTCAGGTTCCACCTCCAACATAAAACCCACCTTGGCCTAGCGGTTAAGAGCACCGACGCTCTTGCAGAGGACCCAGGTTCGATCCCCAGCACCCACATGGCGGCTGAGAACCATCTGTAACTCCAATTCCAGGAGAACTCCAGTTCCAGGGGAATCTGAGACCCTTTTCTGACCTCCGCAGCATTGCACGACACGGGTGCACAAACCTACATGCAGACAGTACATTCATACACATAATAAATAAATAAATAAATAAATAAATAAATAAATAAATAAATAAATAAATAAAATAAAAAACCCACCTAGTGGTGTGTGCCTGTGATCTCAGCACTTGAGGAGGCAGGATGGTCAGGGGTGCAAGGTCATCCTGTGCTACATAGTGAGTTGGAGGCCAGCTACATGAGACTCTGCCTTAAATAAAAAAGGAAGAGGAGAGAGAGAGAGAGAGGAGATACAGAGATGGAGACAGAGACAGAGGATGTGATCTGGTCTTTGCCCCTTTTATAAAGCCACTGGGGGGCTGGAGAGATGGCCTAGCGGTTAAGAGCGCTGACCGCTCTTACAAAGGACCCGGGTTCGATCCCCAGCACCCACATGGCAGCCGAGAACCGTCTGAAACTCCAATTCCAGGAGAACTCCAGTTCTAGGGGAATCCGACACCCTCTTCTGACCTCCGCGGCATTGCATGACACGGGTGCACAGACTTGCATGCAGACAGTACATTTATACACATACAAAAATAAAAAAAATTAAATTAAAATTTAAAAAAAGCCACTGGTAGCATCCTGGGGGGGGCACTCTGATGACATCATCTAATCAAATCATACCTGTGTGATTTGTGTGAATAAAAGAGGAGCCATGAGCATAATTAAGAAGTCCATAAAGTCATAAATCCCTTAGAGTAGCTGACCGGCCCTCAGTTGGCAGCCTGGCCTTGCTCAAGCCTTATCAACCTGGTCATTCGCAGGACAGAGGGAGACTGTTTGTGGAGCCAACCTGTCTCCTTTTGGGCCTTGAGATATCTGCCTGCCTAGCCTGGGAAAGTAATCTTAAAAGAAGGCCTTCATGGGCTGTGGGGATAGCGCAGCCGTTAAAGGCTGAGGCTAAGAACCGCAAAAAAGAAGGCCTTCAGTTGTCCAAGGACACCAGACCCTGGTATCAAACACATTCCAGAAGGACTCAATAGAACAAAACCTTCGGCCTTCCTTCGTTCAGTTGTAGACACTTCCTTCCCTCAGAGGTGCGTTCGTTCTTATGTCTGCTCTAGTCTGAGGACCCGCTCCCTGCCTGTTGCAGGTCTGGCTCTGGTTCTTATTTATTAACTTTAAACTCCTTTCTTTTTCCAAATATTTTTATTTTATGTGTGTGTTTTGTGTACCTGCATGTAAGTGCACTATGTGTCATGTGGCAATATCCACGGAAGCCAGAAGAGGGTGTTGGATCCCCTGGAACTGGAGTTACAGAAGGTTGTTAGCCACCATGAGGGTGCTGGGAACTGAACCTGGGTCCTCTGCAAGAGCAGAGGTGCTCTTAGCTGCGGAGCCACCTCTCCTGCCCCATAGGCCCCTCTTCTAAATGCTACAGAGAAATTGAGTCTCTACCCTCTTAAACCTCACAATGGGGATTAAATGTCAATACATCATCTCAGAGAATGCCAGCCATGTTCAGAACTCACACCTGGACACAGCTTCGGTCTATGGCACTGCACACACATAGGATGTCTTGGTGCAGAGACAGCTTCAGGTGCGAGGAGCCTGGTGAGTTGTGAGACACTGGTGTGTTCACAGGAGAGGGAAGGACACATCTGCTATGGAAAGACTATGATCATGTTGACCTTTCTCTCTAATTCAGCTCAATATGAAGAAACACCCCAACATTCCCCATCAGCGCCCCCATTGGACAGCAATGCCAAAGACATGGCCTGCGACCACTTGATGTGAGTACAGGGGAAAGAGTGCCAGATCTTTCTCGAGGCATGGGGTGGGGGCGGGGCATGAACTAACCAGATCCCTGTCCTGAGAATGGGGAAGGCCACTGAGACCCATTATTTCTTTTTATTGAGACAGGGTCTCCCTGTAGCCCCAGCTGTCCTGGAACTCACTATGTAGACCATGCTGGCCTTGAACTCACAGATCTGCCTGCCTCTGCCTCCTGAGTGCTGGGATTAAAGGCATACCTGGCAAGACCCATTTTTTCAATGTTGCTTAGGTTTCTTCATTCCTGTAGCAAGCAGATGAGGCTGGTGTGGTGGAAAAGTCCAGGCAGCTCTATGTTCAAATCCCAGCTCCATATTTGGTGGCTGTGTGTGATGCTAGGCGAATCAGGCCACCTCCCTCATCCACGGCATCTGTAGAATGTAGGTGTCCACAGCTTGGTGAATATGAGCCAACACTATGATTAGCTCTTCTTCCTGAGCCCCTGTGGGAGGGAGCTTGTTGCCTGTGATGAAGCTTACAGTGGAAGTCTCAAACAGTGGAGACCACTTAGCAGGGTGGAGTTCTAGAAAGGGTTAAGAGCACTTGCTGCCAAACCTAATGAAGTGAGTTTGATCCCCGAGTCGACATGGTAGAAAGAGAAAACCAACAACTGTAAGTTGTCCTCTGACCTCCGTAGGTGTGTTGTAATACATGTGCACCCAGACATATACACACATACAAAACAAGTAAAAGAATTTTTTTTAAGAGTTGCACTAATTGTCCTTCCTTAGCTAAGGATCTCTCTTCTCCCAACCCTAGAGTCAAGAAGTCCATTGAGCCTCAAGGAACTGACAGTTTTCAGAAAATAAAATCTATCTGTGGCTGGGCATGGTGGTATGTCAATTCCTGTAATCCCAGCATTCAGGAGGAAGGCCCAGGAGGATTGCCAGTTTGAGGCTAGCCTGGGCTACACAATAAGTCCCTGTCTCAAAACACAAAGGCTGGGTGGGGATGTAGCTCAGTGGTAGAGCACTTGCATATGTGAGGCCTTGGGTCAGATCTCCAGCACAACCAACCAACCAACAATGACCAGGAAAGGTTCAAAAGGCAGCTGCAAAACAAAGCAGTGCATGAACACGGGGGCATTAGGTTTCCACTCAAGAAAGATAGACTCACCAGTGTGAGACAGTAGAGACCTGCAGGCTGAGGGAGCCATGATCTCTCTGAGCATTGGGGTTTGTTCTTGTTGTTGTTGTTTGGTTGTGTTGATTGATTGTTTTTTTAGTTTCATTTTAGAATTTCATACCTGAGTATTTATTTACTGTCCCTTGCAGTCCCCTTCCAACTCTTCCCATGCCCCTCCCCTTCCTCGCCATTTCTTTTTCTTTTTTTTTTTTTTCTGATCTCTGTATTTAATGCTGGGAGAGTTATAGTTACAACCAGAATGAACACAGACAGACAGACAGACACACACACACACACACACACACACAACTATGCACAGCTATTTCATTCTAATCATGATGATTATTATTATTATTTTAGCATACAATCTCCTAGTGCTCTGCTTTGTCTCCTAACACTTTCCCTTCAAAAGTCTGTGCCTATAATTTCAACTCTTAGGAGGCTGAAGCAGGAGGATCTCAAGTTTAGTCTGGACTGGGAAAAATATGTCTGTAAGAGAAGCCTGGGTTTCTAGAGCCTCTGAGCTCACCTGAAGTGACAATAGAAACCCACGGGGCCTGTCACCACATTCTGCACAGCACCATCCCTCCCTGTCCATGAACACATGCAGGAGTCTGTCTTCCAGGTCAAGTTCACTCAAAAACACAGCCACTCACCCACTCCCTCTCACCCACAACCACCCTTCCCGTGGTCCCTGCTGAGTGGCTGTCTGTAGAGTAACCCTCGGCTATGAGCCATTCTCATAGTGCCAAAGGTGTCTCCTGCCCTCTAGGGCATGGGGAAGCAGTCCTCTCACCCTCCCCGCATCCCCTTCATTGTCTGGTCCCCCAGTGCCTGGGTTCCCACTATTCCCTTGGGAACAGCGTCACACACACACACACACACACACACACACACACACACACACACACACACAGAGGCTCACCTCCCCACAGCATGTTGGTAAGAGAACAGAAGCCGCCCGCCCTTCTTCCCCATCCTCAGGGAAGCCCTGAACCCATCAAATAGTCTTCCGCCCTCTTTCCACCAAACCCACAGGCATGTCAGTCAATCATGCTGATCATACCAAGCAGGACAGCTACAGTGCACCTCAGACTCACCCCAACCAGACCCTTTGTTTCAGCTCAAAGTGTGCTAAGTGAAAGCATGCCAAAATGACTGTTCTTTTAAGAGTATTCAAAGGCTGGCTGTCCCCTCCCTGGCCTGGGGTCCCAGGGACCATCACTGAACATGTTAAGCCTTCTCTCTGGGCTCTCCGAGGAAGTTGAGCAGAGTTGACTTGGCCCATTTTTATGAATTTCAGAGATGACTTATTGACAGCTCAGAAGGAAATCCTGTCTCAGCAGGAGGTCATCATGAAGCTAAGGATACACCTCAATGAAGCCCACAACCGGATGTCAGATCTGAGAGGTCTGTATGAGTCCCTGGGTCACTCCCTATCCTAACCAGTTCAGGAAGGAAGTCAAGTCAAAGAGTCAGCAACCTTGTGCCCCAGGCCCCTGGTCAACCTGCTTTCCCAGGTGCCTGCAGCCCCTATAAGCCAGAGTCAGAGACTCAGTCCTGGTGCCCGCCTACTCCTCAACCCCTAGAGATCCCCAACCACATTCTGTGGGTGACCTTGGACTTCTGCATTGAAACAAACTTTCTTCTTGGGGAGAAATGTCTTCTACCGCTGAGCATTCCCTCCATGGAGGACAGGAGCAGGGCAGCCCCGGAGTAGGGCAGTTTGCAGGGGCCCAGCCACAGTGCAGAGGAACCCCGCCAAGCTTCTTCTTCCTCCTGAAAAAGGCCACACTCCTGCTCCCTGAACCCTGGAGTCCATATCTGGCAGGGGGGGGGGTGCACTAAATCTAACTCCCTCATACGCCGTCATGAAGATTCAAAGCAATGCAAGGGTCTCAGTGTGGGTTTTCCCAGCAACAGACCTTAAGACCAGAACTCTACTACAACCAGTTTATTCAAGTCATAATCCCAAGAAATACCAACGGTGGAGCAGGAAGTGAACCTTAGAGGGAGAGAGTAAAGAACAGTGGGCTTCCAATCAAGTGGGCATGGTGGCATCCAGAAATAATGCTACTGAAGAGAGCTAGGAGCAGGGTGGAGCATGAGCCTACAGGCTGCCCCCTGCCTACCAGAGGAACCAGGAACCGGTCTACTGCCTGTGCCAGCTGTGGGTGGGACATTTTCGTATGTGGTAGGCACATAGCCCAGAAAACTTCAGCAGCCTGTGAACACCCTTCATCAAAAAGATGCAGAAGCAGGGGCTCAACAGTTAGAGCACGTACAGTTCTTGCAGAAGACCTGGTTGGGTTCCCAGCACCCACATGGCAGCTCACAACTATCTGTAACTCCAGTTTCAGGGGATCAGACACCCTCTCGTGGCCTCTGCTGGCATTATATAACACAGGTGTACTTACACACATGCAGTCAAAGCACTTATAAACATAAAGTTAAAATAAATTAAATAAACAAATAGAGACTGGAGAGAGGGCTCAGTGATTAAGAGCAATGGCTGCCCTTGCAGAGGACCTGGGTTCAATTCTCAGAACCCCCATGGTAGCTAACAACCCTCCATAACTTCAGTTCCAGGGGAATGCAATGCCCTCTCTGACCTCTGTAGTCATTGCTCAACACAGGTATATATATATATATATATATAATAGAGAGAGAGAGAGAGAGAAGAGAGAGAGAGAGAGAGAAGAATACACTGGTATATATAAAATAAAAAATAATAAAATACTAAGTAAATAAAATGCAGAAGCAGCTGCAGAGGTGTCTCAGTTGATAGATTGCTTTCTTTTTTTTTTTTTTTTTGGTTATTTTTGAGACAGGGTCTCCCTGTAGCCCCAGCTGGCCTGGAGCTCACTCTGTAGACTAGTCTGGCCTTGAACTCAGAGATCCGCCTGCCTCTGCCTCCCTAGTGCTGTGATTAAAAGTGTGCGCCACCACGCCTGGCGATAGATTGCTTTCTTCACATGTCTGAGGCCCTGGGTTTGGTCCCAGCACCTCTTTAAGCTGAGCGTAGCATTATACACCTGTAACCCCAGCATTCAGAAGGTAGAGACAGGAAGGTCAGAAGCTCAAGGTCATCCTTGGCTTCACAGCAAGTCTCAGATACAGGAGAGGCCTGCCTAGAGTCCCAGGGGGAGCCTGCCTCATGGATCACAAAAAAAGGCCTGGCAGATGCTCCTCAGCCCCAACAGAGACCTGAGGTGAAAGACTACTCACCAACTTCCTGTGACCCCCAGGGGACATCAGTGAGAAGCAGAAGATGGAACTGGAGCAACATGTGGCCCTGATACAGCAACAGAAAGGCGAGCTGAGCTTGCTCAAGGCGAAGGTGGAGCAGACCAGCAGCCTGCTGGAGAAAAAGGACAGGGAGTTGAAGTTCCTCAAGGAAGCACTCAGGTGTGGGAAGCAGGGCCACGTGCTGTGACCACCCCAAGGCATCTTGCACAGAAGGACAGCTCAGTAAATACTGGTTGAGTTGGATGGAGGAATGAATGATGCATGTTTCATTGCTTCACAGCCTCGTCCATTAAAACAGAGCTTGCTTAGTTCCGTGATGCCCATTATTCCAGATGACTGGGCTCAGTTAAATGCCACTTCCTTCAGGAAACCCTGTCCCTCGTCTTCACCACACACAGCCAAGGGTATGTTCCTCTCATAGCAAAGCTGTCCTCTCCTGTCCTCCAGACCTCAGAACAGGGTCTCTATCGACTTCCCAGCATTCATAGAGGCTGGCAAATAAAGAAACAACAAACGAATGAGCTGGAACTGCTGGCTTCAAAGAAATACAGAAAATTATTTAAAAGAAACACAAAATATTACATTGTCACATGGTTCTCCTTTTTTAAGATGTGAGTCTGCATTTTTTTTCATAGCTTATTGTCATTATAAAAATGCAGCTTTTGGGAAAATGGAGAAATGGCTCAGTGGTTAGGACCACTGGCTGCTCTTGCAAAGGACCCAGATTCGATTCCCAGCACCCACATGGTGGCTAACAACCATCCGTAACTCTAGTACCAGGGGAATCTGACGCCCTCTTCGGACCTCCATGGGTATTGCATGACATGGGTGCACTTACACATATGCAGGCAGTATACTGACACACATAAAATGAAATTAGCAAATAACTTTTAAAAAAATATGCAGCTCTCGGGGCTGGAGAGATGGCTCAGTGGTTAAGAGCGCTGGGTGCTCTTGCAGAGGACTTGGGTTCAATTCCCAGCACCCACATGGCAGCTAACAACTGCCCATAACTCCAATTCCAGAGGAATCCAATGCCTTCTTCTGACCTCCATAGGCATTGCATGACATGAATGCATTTACACACATGCAGGCAATTTTGAATAAATGAAAGAAAGAAAGAGCACCTCTCACCTGAAAGAGGATAAGTGATGGTTTATAATGCACTAAATATGAGCGACCATGGCCTGGAAACACAGATTCAGGGTACCCAAAATTCCATTTTTCAATGTGGTAACAGTTTTATGAAGTTTTGATTTTTGTTTTTTGGGAGTTGGGGTTGGGAGATTGTATGTTTGTTTGTTTGTTTGTGTTTTGTTAGTTCATTTTTTTGGTCTTTTGATAGAGGGTCTCCCTGTAGCTCCAGATGGCCTGGAACTAACTATGTAGACCAGGCTGGCCTTGAACTCACAGAAATCTGCCTGCCTCTGCCTGCCTCTGCCTCTGCCTCCCAAGCACTAGGGGTAAAGGCAGGTGCAAGCAAACCTAGCCCAGTTTTTGTTTTGTTTTGGGAGGTTTGTTTGTTTGTTTGTTTGTTTGTTTGTGACAGGGGCTCACCATGTAGCCCCAGCTGTCCTGGAACTCACTATGTAGACCAGGCTGGTCTTGATCTCACAGCAATCCTCCTGCCTTTGCCTCCAGTGCCAGGATTAAAGGTGCATGTCACTATGCCCTGCCCAGTTTCATAAAGTTTTTACAGTATTTTAAAGAAATAGAGCAAGGAAACTCATAAATCCAGACACTTTTCAAATCCGCTGGTAGGAGCATCAGGTAGGTAGGTTACAGCAAAGCTCAGCATCTGCTGTAGACCTCAGATGCTATCTGAGATACTGTTAGTTTTGGGGTTGGTGGGAGTTAGGGGTCTGTTTACATTCCAAAGGATTTACCTAACACTCGGGATGTTAGGTCACACACAGAGGTAGCCAATAAATGGCTATTTAAGAGGCTACCAAAGCCCAAGATATTTGTCTCTGGACTTAAAACACTTCAACCTCTCCACAATTACTGAAATTCTAATCAGTCAATCTTCTGTTCTGGAATGTACAGTGTAGGTGCCCTTCGAACTATCACTTCTTCCAGGGAACTTTATCTCATGCCATCCATATTTTAACATGAGTTATCTTTTCCCAAAAAGGTGCAGTCAATGTTTGGTTTATCACCTACAGTTTGAGTGCCTCGTGGCTCACAGCCACAGCAGACTCACATGGATATTCCTGGCTCAGGTTACCGGTTTGGATAGCCAGATGCCTCTACTTAAAAGCTCTGTGACCACAGGCACATCTCTATGTATCTCTTTTGCTGTGGTGGTGATGGTGGTTGGAGCTTTGGCTTTGGTCTTGGTTTTGAGATAGGATCTCATTATGTTTCCCGGGCTAGCCCAGAATTCATTATCCTCCTGCCTCAAACTCTAGAGTATAACACAGGCCTGTGCTACCACCCCTGGCCTGACTTGTACATCTATGATGAGAATTGAAGAGTTAGCAGGTGAACAGTTGAAACATTCAAGAAAGGTTCCTTTCACCACCTTCACAGCAGGGGAACACAGGCCCAGAGTTGGAGACACGGAAGGCCGGGTGCCTCCCACCCGACCAGTCCCCTGTGAGTCCCCTAAAAGCAATTTCTGTAGTGTTCTGGGGACAAGAGGCTTGAAGTCTGAAAGAACTCAATGACCTGTGAAAACAGAGCTCTGCTTCCTGGCCCACTGACGGATGCAAAGTTGTGTGAACCGCAAGCTGCCTGCCACGTGTGACTCCCCCCTCTGCCCTAGGACTTCCCAAGAGAAACACAGATGCCACCTAAACCAGGAGAAGGAGCCAAAGCACAGAAGTCTGACCCAGAAGCGTGACATGTCAGTGCAGATAGAGCCAGCATACCTGGATGTATTCTCCAGCTGCGGAGAGGTTAGTGTTGGTGCCACCGAGAGCTGGGGGTGGCGGCGTCCTTTCCACATTGAAGTAGAGCCATTCTAAAGTCTAAGAGGATTGCTTGTTCCTGTTGAATTACAAAGAGAAACAGAACCTTACTCCTGCCAATGCCTGTCTCCAGGCTACACTGTCAACAGTGGAAACAGCACCACCGGCTCTCTCCTGGTGGAGGCCACCGGGGCTTCACAGGACCATGGATGGGGCAGTGGTTGGCGATTAGCCTTGGATCCAGTCTATCTGGGTTCGAATCCCAACTCTTCCACCTAGAAAGCCCCCTATGGGGTGGTTGGAAAATAAATTTTGTTTATACCTACATACAAACAAACACATGTATACCTTTATCTGGTAGAGTATTTTTTTTGTTTGGTTGCTTGGTTGGTTGGTTGCTTGGTTGGTTGGTTGTTTGGTTGGTTCATGGTGACATCCCATAATATTCTTCAACTTGTTTATTTTTATACAACACAATTTACTTAGCTGGTGTGTGTGTTATATGTATGTGTACATACGTGTATATGGAGTTTAGAGCAGGACATTGAGCATCCTGATTTATCTCCTATGTGTCAAGGTCTCTCCCTGAAGCGGGAGCTCACCATTTTCTTTTTCTGGCTAGCCAAACTGGCCAGCAAGCCACAACAATCCTCCTGTTTAGGCATCCTCCCCTTCCCCGTCCCCACCAGCTCTGGGGTTACAGAAACACTCTGGGGCCACACTCAGCTTTCATGCAAGTGCTGTGGATTTGAACTCAGGTCCTAATGCTTGCACAGCAAGTGCTCTTAAGCCACTGAGCTATCTCCCCAGCCCACATAACACTATTCAATGGCATCTTTTCCACTAAGTATGTGGAAATCTACTTCATTCTTTGAAATGGCTGCATGGAGTGCCACTGTGTCCCTTTCATCTACCCAGTCCCCAGATAATAGATATTTAGATCCTGTCTCCTTTCAGATAATGCTGTACCTAATACACTTGCTTCATGCTCCATGGTGATCAATTGGTAGGGTCTCTGCACACTTTTCCAGAAGTCCCAGCTGCTCGGGGAGCGTGTCTGAGAACACAACACACTCTACAACATGGCTGGTGGATAACATTTCCCATCATTCTTAGCAGGCTGATTGTGGGGCGTAGTGGTTCCTTGAGGCCTCGGTTTCCTAGAGTCTGGGACATCCTTTACCCTTTGCTTTGGGAAACTAGAGAACAGGGCATCCGGGAAAGAGACAGGGCCAAATGTGTCAGTGAAGACACTGTTCCTGCCAGACAACAGCGAGCCAGGGCCATGGTGGCCGGATGAAAACCCTCAAGGTCCAGCCAACCATCCTTGACACTGAGTGCTATCCAGAGCACTTTAATAGAAGTGGATCCCGTTGCTCAGGGCAACCAGGGAGAGGAGGGGTACAAGTGGCCCAGGCAGCTGGAAGCTCTGCTGGGCAGAAAATGTAAGTCTCTCCTGTTAGAATCCTGAGCCCACAAAGCAGAACCTGAACCACAGCCATTCACTCTTCCAGCAACTCTTGAGCACCTGCTGTATTCCAGACCCTGTGCCAGAGACAGGGAACGTTGGACAGCCCCCTCCATACCAAACTCCCCTACGTGGATGTTGGAAAGGTTTCTTGAGCACTGACTTTCCGTTTCTGTCACAAGGTTAAGGATGGGGAGGGAGGCTGCAAGATAAAAGGCAAAAAGTGTCCCTTCTTGGAACAGTGATCCTTACCCAAGCTACTTCCTGTTGTCTAAGCCAGAGAGGGTCAGAGGGCTCAAGAGTTGTATGAGAAAGAATCTCTGTCCTTGCTAAGTAAAAAAAAAATGTTCCCAGAGGACTGTGAGGAAAAGGCCATGTGACACTTCCTCTGCCAGCCCAGTAGAAACCAGGGGAGCCTTGTCTCCTTGCTGTGTGCCCCTCCGCCCCAATTCAGCATCTCCTGCCTACCTCTGTCCAGAATGGAGACCATCTCAGCTATCTCTTCCCAGAACAGACACCGTCCAACAGATGAACAAGGCCTGTACAGAATCAAGCCTTAGGGTAGACCCGGAGAAGGGCACGAAGCAGGCTAGAATTGGGATCTGAGAATGGGCAATGTCCCCTTCCTCAGCCTCCAGCCCTGGTCTGCCAGAAGTTGCAACAGGCTCCTCACACCTCCTGCTTCTGGTTGCTCACCTGGGAGGACCAGAGTCTCCACAGGATGGGGCTTTGCCATCGCCGATCCTGTGTGGCAAGGAGGCAGGAGACAGGGAAAAAAGCTAATTCAGAGTAAAATGTATCAGAGAGTGTGACGGGGTGGGTTCGTGTGCCTGAGGAGCTCACGGCAGGATCTGAAGCTGAGAGCATGTGGTAGGAAGGGACGCTTTCAGTTCTGGTGGCCAGAGAGGTCCGGGCAGGAGACTTGGAGCAGAGGGAGAAGGAAATAAAGGAGTGAGGGGCAGGGACATTAATAGGAAGGGTAAGGGGGGGTTGCAGGTATTGGGGGGGCACCTCAGACAGTGCTGCTGAGTTCTTTGAAGGAGGATCTGGGACTTGAACCTCAAGTGGCCAGTGTGACTAGCCCAGGACCTGAGATCAGCAGCACATAAGCCTGGAAGAAGCACTTGCGTCAGCAAAGAAGAAAAAAGGATCTCTCTCTCTCTCTCTCTCTCTCTCTCTCTCTCTCTCTCTCTCTCCTCTCTTTCTTCTCTCTCTCCTCTCTCCTCTCTTCTCTCTCTTCTCTCTCTCTTTTTTTCTCTCTCTCCTCTCTCTCCTCTGTCTCCTCTCTTTCTCTCTCTCCTCTCTCCTCTCTCTCTCCTCTCTCTCTCTCCTCTCTCTCTCTCTCTCTCTCTTCTCTCACTCTCTGCAGTACAGTATCTAAGGTAGGTCTGATCATCATCTGTCTGCTGCAAAAAGATCAACTTCTGTGGCTTGGCTGCCTGCTCCTTGATCTACGTGCCTAGAATAGCATCTGGCAGAGAGAGAGAGAGAGAGAGAGAGAGAGAGAAATATGAATATAGGTAGGCAATGATTCATATGCATGTATACCTAGAAAGACATAGAGACAGGACTGGGCATGTATGTATCTCAGGGTGCAGTGTTTGTTGAGCATGCACAAAGCCCTGGGTTCAATCCCCAGTACTGCATAACCACACATATAATCCCAGCACTCAGGAGACTCAGGAGTTCAAGGGCATTCACCATTGGCTATATAGAAAGTTTGGAGCCAGCCTGGGATATCAAAAAAGAAAAACATTTCTAAATAAAAGAAATAGAAACAGATATATCTAAGTAGCTCCACACATTTTAATGATTTCCATTTATTTTATATTATATATGTTGTCCTTGGTGTCTTTCCTTATCTAGATCTATAATCTAAAATGAACCAAAGTTCCTACTATAAAAATAGTTACAAATGAACCAGATTGTCAGTTTCTTCCCGTTCTTAGAAGTTTGGCTGAGGCCTTCCCCTAGCAACAACTAAAACCCACTCCCAGCACCCCATCCTATGTCCCCACTTAATTATCTGCTTAACATTTGTCACTGTCCACCTATCTTTCTCTGTATATCTCCCCCACTGTCTGTCTGTCTCCGACTGGGGTATAAAATCTGCACCAAAGATATTGCCAGGGATGGAGTCCCAGAGCAAACTTAGCACTCAGAGGTATGCAATGAATGGAGGAACAAATGAATGAATGAATGAATGAATGAATAACTTACTAGAGATTTAAAGCGTTACTTATAGTCCATGCCCGGCCTTCAGGGGGGCAGTCTTTCAATCTCTAAGTTATATGCAAATGTTTGTATATATCGGAATTTTTCTTTTCTTTTGAGACAGGGTTTCATATAATGAAGGCTGGTCTCCAACTCACTATGTAGCTAGGGATGACCTTGAACTTCTGATCCTCCTTCTTTCTCTCCTCTCTCTCTCTCTCTCCCTCTCCCCCCCCCCATGCTGGGGTCACAGGCATGTGTCATTCACTCAGTTTATGTGGTGCTGGGATGGAGCCCAGGGCTCTGTGCATTTGAGGCCAGCAGCCAACTTCACTGAGCTACATCTCTTACTTTTTCTAAAAGAAAGAATCTTGAATTCTTCCAAATTCATCTCAAAAGGGAGCATGGCCTTTAAAGGAAAAATCCTTCCTTATCTGTGCCCTGAGAAAACCCCTACCCTAACCCCAAACTGTCCCCAACAGCCCCGACACGAGGCCAGCAACTATCATACTGTAGAAGGCAGGCATGGAAATTGCCATTGTCATAGAAAGTTCTGTAGGACGTACTCCCCTAGAGGGGCTGGAGTCTCAGAATGAAGTCTTTGCAGAGCAACCAAGGGCCAGGCTGCAGCACCCCCAGCAGATGGGACAGAGCCATCCTAACTTCCAACATAGAAGAAAGCTTATGTGGTTGCATCTAAAATGCCTTTCTGGAACTGGGAGTGCTGCTCAACAGTAGAGCAAGTACCTAGCATGCACAGACCCCGGGGGTCCATTCTCAGCCCCACAAAAGAAAAAAAAAGGAAAATAAGATGTGAACAAAAATGTCTCCCTAGAAGTACAACTTGAGAGGCTGAAGAGATGGCTCAGTGGGTAAGAACACACACTGCTCTTGCAGGGGACCCGAGTTCAGTTCCTACCACCCACAATGGGTAGCACCCACACTGAGTAGCACCCACACTCTGTAGCTTACAACAAACATGTAAAGTCAGATCCAGAGGATCTGACACCCTCTGTTGGCCTCCTTGGGCACCGCACTCACAGGCAAGCATATACGCACACACACACTTAAGAATAAATCTTGCCAGGCGTGGTGGTGCACGCCTTTAATCCTAGCACTTGGGAGGCAGAGACAGGTGGATTTTTGTGAGTTCAAAGCCAGCCTGGTCTACAAGGTGAGTTCCAGAACAGCTGGGGCTACAGGAAGACCCTGTCTCAAAAAGACCAAAAAAAAAAAAAGAATAAATCTTAAAAAGGAAGACCTCAGGCTGGAGAGATGGCCTAGCGGTTAAAAGCGCCAACTGCTCTTGCAGAGGACCCGGGTTCAATCCCCAGCACCCACATGGCGGCTGAGAACCAGCTTTAACTCCAGTTCCAGGGGAATCTGACACCCTCTTCTGACCTCCGAGGCATTGCATGACACAGGTCCACAAACCTGCATGCAGACAGTACATTCATACACACAAAAAATAAATAAATAAAAATTTTAAAAACTTTATAAAAAAGGAAGACCTCGCTGTTACCATTCAGAGCAAGATCAGAATGTTAACAATGGAGCCCATGCATGGAAGAATATTAGAAGAAAGAAAAAAAAAGCCACAAAGAAAGGATAGAGGGATCTTTTATTTATAGTGCTGCTAAGTAGGAAGGAAAGCTGGAAATCCTCCTAGATGGGACTTGATATTTGTGATGAAAAATGTAAATCCCTTCTCTGCTGAAGCTCTTGTGGTATTTTCCAGAAGTGTTAAATGACAGGGTTTCTGCTGAACAGGAATTGTTCAAGTTCCTGAGACTCTGAGAGATATGTCTGGATCCTTACGGAGCTGCTGTCTGTGCCACTCTGCCCCCAGGAGCAGTCCTTTACTGACCTAGGGGCCAAGTGCAAAGGGTCCCGACATGAGGAGATCATTCAGCGGCAGAAAAAGGCCTTGTCGGAACTCCGAGTACGAGTCAAAGAACTGGAGAAAGCCAACTCTTCCAGTAAGTTCTCCTGTCCCTAGTCCCAGCCAGGGGCTTCAGAGTCTGGGGTACACTTTGGGGACTGCCACCTTTTGTCCCCATCATCTTATACTCAGAAGAATATTATAACACAAGATAAGATGAGCCAGGCACTCGAATTAGGGTCAAGTCCAGGCCCTGATTTTTTTTTCTTTTTGTATTTTTGAGACAGGCTCTCCCTTTAGTCCCAGCTGGCCTGGAGCTCACTATGTGGACCAGGCTGGCCTTGAACTCACAGAGATCGGCCTGCCTCTGCCTCCCAAGTGCTAGGATTAAAAGCTTATGCCACATGCCCGGCTAGGCCCTGATTTTAAATAAATAGGATATCGTGAAAAACTCAATATTGCCCTCCCTCCTCCTCCTCTTGCCGGGACCCAAGGAATTTAGTCATGGTTTAACATTGCCTGAAGATCAGCACTGCTTTTCCTCTTAGAGCACCTCATTCAGAGGGACTGGGGCTGTCTCAAGATCAGAAACTGACAGTTGGGCAGGGCTTTGGACATTGGGTGCCCTGGTTCAAATACGATCTTTGTCTCTGTAGCCTTGACAACAACACCCAGTGTGGCCGAACCCTCACACTCACTGCGTAGCCTTGGATAAATCATATAATCTCGCTAGGCCCCTGTCTCCTCATCTGCCAGGGAGGTAAAAAATGATTAAACAGTCCTGTGGTAAGGGTTCCCATTCGTCATAGCTGTGGCAATAAGATGAATGACATCCTCTCAGTCTAAATCTTTTCTTTTATAGATCATAAGGACGATATGAATGACTCCTTTCTAGAACTAAAGACCCTCAGAACAGACAAAAATGTCCAGAGAGTATCATTGGACATGAAGCCCGAATTGCCAACTTCCTCAAGAATAGAGATCCAATTGGTAATCAGAGATGTTTGTCTCCTCAGAGGCTGGCTTGCGAAGCGGGTGGCATTAGGATAGATGCAGGTACATTGGTGTGTTGCTGGCTCAGGGGCACCACCTGAGGGCACAGTATCTGCAGGCACTGGCTGCTGAGTCATTGGATGTTGGCATGGAAAAGTAGTCTTCCATCTGTGCACAGCACAATGTGTCATTGCTTTGACAACGGGCAAGACTGACCACTGAAGCAAAAAGTGTTCCCTCGTTCCAGTGAGGTGTTACATTCTGCAGAAAATGCCCACCAGGCTAATCTGTACTGTTCCATGAATTTGCTGTTCCCAAAAGACACGAACACATAAAATATAGCAAGAAATATAGGGAAAAAAAAAACCTATGACAAAGAGGACACATGTTCCAGGGCCAGAGGGACCTGTGTCAGATCCCTGTGTGTCCTCCAATTAGGCCCTTAGTGAAAAACTGAAAAGAAAGCTGGGTGCAGGTACACTGATTCACACCAGCACTCAGGAGGTGGAGGCGGGACGATCAGGAGTTCAAGGTCATCCTCGGCTATGTAGCAAGTCTGAGGCCAGCCTAGGCAACATGAGACTCTCAGAAAGATGTTTCGTTTGTTTTGTTTTTGCATCTTGTAGTCTTGTGTAATCCTGACAGGCCGGGAACTTGCTATGTAGACCAGGCTGGCCTCAGACTCACAAAGATCCATGTGCCTCTGCTTCCCGAGTGCTGGGATTAAAGGCGTGAGCCACCAACCCTGGCTAAATTTTATTATTTTTATTTTATGTGTATGAGTGTATCGCCTGAATGTATGAAAGCGCACCCATGTCATGCGATGCTTGTGGTGGTCAGAAGAGGGCATCAGATTCCCCAGAACTGGAGTTGCAGACAGTTGTTAGCCACAACATAGGTACCAGGAACTGAACCTGGGTCCTCTGAAAGAGCAGCCAGTGCTCTTAACCACCAAGCCATCTCTCCAGCCCCAAAGGTCACCATTTTATATGACAAGATTTTCAAAAGTGATTTAACTGCAACATTGAAGGTGACCCTGTAACCTAAGGAATGTCAGACTAGGCATTTGAGGACATGTGACAGGGGACAGCTCAGGTCATTGTCAAACACGCTGGTTCCACAGATGAACCAAAAATCACATAGAGGCTTCTAGATGAAAAACAAGGCCATCTTATATCTGAACCAACATCTAACAATTTTTCTTTCTTTTATTTTATTTACTTATTTATTATTTATTTGTGTGTGTATACATGTGTGGAAGCCAGAGGACAACTTGTGAGAGTCAGTTCTTTCCTTCCACCATGTGGGCTGTGGGAGCAATTGCCTTTTCCAATGAGCCATAATCACTGGCTCCTGTCCAACAATTTTTCTAGGCATTTACTAACATTCAAGATGAAGGTCTTTAGAAACGAGCTGGTTTCTTTTATTTCTTTTTTTTTTTTTGGGTCTTCCTTTTAGTCCCAGCTGGCCTGGAGCTCACTCTGTGAAGACCACGGCCTGGCCTTGAATCACAAGCAGAGTAGAGATCCACCTGCCTCTGCCTCCCGAGTGCTGGGATTAAAGGCATGCACCGCCACACCCAGCTTGAGCTGGTTTCTTAATAAAATCACGCACTCATTGGCCAAGGTTGACTGTGGAGGGAAGGTAACAAACTTCATGGGCCAACCCTGCTCCCCTTAAAGGTGACCCTGACCCCACCATTGGCTCTCCACAGCAGGAAACCTCCCGATTCTGAAAATCCTCAGTCCTCCAAGGTTGGCAGCAATTTAAACTATGAGAGAAAGAAGAGCAGCTGACCTGGATGGAGTGCTCACTGTGTGCCGGGCACAGGGCTGAGCCCTTCGGCTGCACGGCCTTGTTAGTCTTCACAGCAGCCAGGGCTGTAGTCATCTCCATCCTCCCAATTTAAAAGATAAGAAATTTTGAGGCAGAGGCAGGTGGATCTCTGTGAGTTCAAGGCCAGCCTGGTCTACAGAGTGAGTTCTAGGACAGCTGGGGCTACAGGGAGACCCTGTCTCGAAAAGACCAAAAAAAAAAAAAAGATAAGAAATTTTGGCCGGGTTCAATCCCCAGCACCCACATGGCGGCTAAGAACCGTCTGTAACTCCAATTCCAGGAGAACTCCAGTTCCAGGGGAATCCGAGACCCTCTTCTGACCTCTGCGGCTTTGTACCACACGGGTGCACAAACCTACATGCAGACAGTACATTCATACACATACAAAAATAAATAAGAAAAAAAAGATAAGAAATATTAAGGCTTCAGAAGGCCAAGTGCCTTATCCAAAGTCACTGTGATAAAGAAGAACGCAGTGTGCACTCTGTCCCCAGCTCTGCCTCTGGCACTCTGCCAGTCCGCAGGGTAGGAGGAAAGAAAGAATCCTGGAAAGGCGTGCAGAGGACTCCCCTGAGCTGCCTTTCGGGATCTTTTATAGTATATCTACTCAATTTATTGTCATCTTCAAAGATTCTCTTTTTGAGGCAGGGTAGGCTCGGTGGGTAAGAAGGCTTGCTCCTCCAGCATGGAGATCTGAGTTCGAGTCCACAGCATCCATCTAAAACAGGATAGCCGTTGCACACCTCTAACCCCAGCACTGTGGGGAATGGAGACAGGAGGAATGCTGGGGTTTGCCTAGCTCCAGACTCAATGACAGACCCTGTCTCAAGAAGAGAAGGCAGCGACTAATGGAGCAGGACCCCCACCATCTTCCTCTGGCCTCTATGTACCCACAAGGGTGCACGTGCCATATACACCAAAATAAGACCCTTTTTTCTCATCTCTCTATATAGCTGTCCATTCTGACCTGTCAATCACTGTCAGGCATTTCTATTCTTTGTTCTCATTTCTATGTGTATGAGTGTTTTGCCTGCATGTGTGTAAGTGCATCCATGCATTCCATGCATGAAGAGGCCACAAAGAGGGCATTGGAGCCCTTGGAACTGGAGTTACTGATGGCTGTCAGCTGATATTTGGGTGCTAGGAACAAAACCCCACCCTCTCTCTGCAGGAGCAGCCAGTGCTCTTAACCACTGAGCCATCTCTCCAGCCCGGGTCTTTTTGTTTCTGTGACACTGTTGATGGTCTCAGGGGAGTCACAGGTCTCCCACAGATGCTGAGGACCAAGGTATTCATGATGTTTCTGCTGCGGACTAAAGTCCCCTTGGGTTCTGATGGGACTTGGTTATCATCATCCTCCACACCCTCTGCCTGGCCAAGCTGCTTTCCCATGCTTCCAAAGCAGCTTCTAGGGGGCTGATGAGGGTCTTATAAGCACAGCCCAAAGCCCCAGCCTTCTTCATCATGGGGAAAAGGTCCAAGGGAGCTTCTTCACCCATCCAGAGAACATTTGATGACCTCTGAAGGACTCACCTCTGCTGTGTGAAAATGAGGTCTCCCTAATGAAAGGCGGAGGGCACTTTCCACGTAGCCTTCACTCATTCATTCTTCGGGCCCACTTGTGCCACTGTGTGTCCGACGCCATGAGACACAGGAGTGGGATGTGCATGGAACACAACATGGTCCCTGTCTCTGTGGAGCTTGTCATGAAGGCCAGGGCTTCTCAGCCCCAACACAGTTAATGTTGCGGGCCAGAGGCTGGGGAGACAGCTCAGTTTGTAAAGTACTTGCCTCGTAAGTATGATTACCTGAGTCCAGTCCCCAAATGCACATTAAGAAAAATTTTAAAGTTGGGCATGGTAGTGTGCACTTGTAATCCCAATGCTGGGGTAAAGGAAACAGATGCCCTGGGGCTCACTGGCTAGGCATAGCCAATCAGGTCCCAGAGAGAGACTGTCTCAAGAAGCAGGCTCAGTGGTTAAGAGCCCTGACTGCCCTTGGAGAAGACCCAGGTTCAGTTCCCAGCACCTACATGGCAGCTAACAACCATCTGTAACTCCAGGTCCAGGGGATCTGTCGCCCTCTTCTGGCCTCTGTGGGCATTGCACAACACAGGTGCACTTACATACATGCAGGCAAAACACTTATGCACATATAATAAAAAATAAATTTAAAAACAAAACAAAAACCAAGGTAGACAACTTCTGATGATCGGCACTTGAGGTTACCGTCTGGCCTCCCATGTACACATGTCCATGCACACATACACACACACACACACACACTCTACCATCCTCTGTCATACACAAAGTATTTGAGGCCAGATGGTTCCCATCCAGTTTGAGTGGGGACTGTCCTGTGCGTGGCTAGGTGTTTGGCGGCATCCTCATCCTCTTCCCACCAGATGCTAGTAGCATTTCCCCACTCAGATGTCCCCAGACTTTTCTAAAGGACCCCAGGAAAGGAGGCAAAAATCCGCCCTACCGAGAGGCACTGTTCTAGAAGGAAGACAGACATGCACTAGAGGCAGAGCCAGCTGATGTATAATTTATAATTCTGCAAATCACTCTCTGAACAGTGGAAACACAGTTAAGCGAAGCACGTGACCACAGATAGGACTAGATGGTTGGCAATAGAGATGAGAAACCTCTGGCCCGCCCCTTCAGAAGTCACACAGGGCTGCAGCTTCCGGTGTCAGACAACAGCAGAACGAAGAGTTTGTGTCTTTTCAATTTCAGATTCAGAATGGCCTTTTAGACTCTGGCTCCACCGAGGCCGTTGAGACATCAACAGAAACAGATGCTGCAGAGGCCTTAGAGCTCAGTGAAAAGTTGGTGTGTGCATGCAATGTTCCCTCCCTGTCCCCTCCCTGTCCCTTCCCTCACTCATCCCTGTCCCTTCCTGTTCCTTCCCGGTTTTCCCAGCATCCAGTCACCCCCGACACCTACCCTCATTGTTACTGTTAACCACAGGATCATTTACTAAGTAAGCATCAGCCTCCGAGTCCTGTAGAGTTGCCCTAATAACTCTGCAAGACCCACTTACTACCCAGCACGGGTCAGAAATCAGCACACAGCTGAATTCTTTGACAGCTCAGTACTCAGAATTAATTTCTGTTGTTATTTTCCCTCAGTTCTGAAAAAGATGCATTATACATGGATGGGGGTGTATGTGAAAAGCCTAATAGTGCCCACATCCAACATCCCTGTTTGCTCCCTGTGGTTTCAAAGAATGAGCTAGAATCAGACATTAGCTTCCTCAGGACGCTGTGCAACCCCAGGCCACCATGCGGCCTCAGGCCACCATGTGGCCTCTGGCACTGCTTCTTACGAAGGTCCCACTCTGCTTGCAGTACATGGATATGAGCAAGACTCTCGGGAGCCTGATGAACATCAAGGACATGGCAGGCCACGTGTCCATGAAGCAGCTGTCCCCCAAGGAGCGTGAGAAGGTCAACCATCTCCGACAGAAGGACCTGGATCTTGTGTTTGATAAGATCACCCAGCTCAAGACCCAGCTACAGAGGAAGGAGGAACTCCTGAAGGGATATGAGCAGGACCTCAAGCAGCTCAGGTACCGCACTTGTCCCCTGGCTGAGCAAGGACGATAGCACACTGCTAAGCTGGGACAACAGGCCAGAGGCTAGGATACAGACTATTGAACACCATGTGGGGACAAGGCCCAATGGGACAAGGCTGTCTGTGACACAGCTTGGGGTGGGTGGGGCATGATGGGGCAAAGGCTATCTGTGACACAGCAATACTTGGAGCACCATGCCTCTCCATCCTGTCTGCTCACAGTGTGCTGGCTGCCCCTGTTAAGGACCTTGATTTTTTGGGCTAGTTCTTAGAGTTGCTTGCCTAGCACACACACATAAAGCCCAGGAGTTCCATCCCCAACACTGCATACGATTGGGCATAGTGGTTCATATCTTTAATCCCAACTCAGGGGTGGAAGCAGGAGGATCGGGAGTTCAAGGCCCATCACATATCAGTTTAGAGGCCAGTGTGAGTTACTGGAGACCCTTGTCTCAAAAAGGCAGGGGAGAGAGGTGCTAGAGATGGCTGGCTCACTGCATAAAGCATAAGGATCTGAGTTCAAATCTGTAGAAGCCGCACCAAACCTGGACAAGGGAATGGGAACTTCTGTAAACACAGTGCTCCTGTGTGGAGATGGGAGGTAGAGACAGAATTTCCAGAAGCTCAGAGGCCAGCCTCCCTGATATACAATGCAGGAAAACAACAGAGGACCTGTCTCGGACAAGGTGAACAGGCTCAAACCAGTATCTAAGGTTTGTCCTCTGACCCTCAAAACATTTATACACAAATGAATACACACACACACACACACATACACACAGCAAGAAGGGGAAAAAAAAGAACTGTCAGCATGGTGACACACACCTTTAATCCCAGCACTTGGGACACAGAGCCAGGCAGATCTCTGTGAGTTCAAGGCCAGCCTGGTCTACATAGCAAGTTCCAAGCCAGCTGGGGTTACAGAAGATCCTGTCTCAAAAAAAAAATAATAATAATAATAATAATAATGAGTTTCAGGTCCCCATCCATACCCTGGAAGAGGCTGTATCACATCCTGGGGTCCCTGACATTGTACAAGCCCAGTTGATGAGCTGCTCCCTGAATCTTTGCCATGGACTCCTAACTCAGCCTCCCAGATACCCCAGGGATCTAGAGAGGTTATTGGTTAGGACTTAGATGATGAATGGGGGCGAAGAGGGGAAAAGGGACTCGATCTCTCCATGCACCCAGGCAGAGCAAAGTGTCTGTTCAGATATACCAGACACAGGTGGCGAAGCTGGAGGATGATGTCTACAAAGAGACTGAGGAAAAGGCACTGCTGAAGGAGGCCCTAGAGCGCACGGAGCAGCAGCTGCACCAGGAGAGGAGACTCAACAGGGCCTCCAGGCAGCGGAAGGTGAGCCCCTCCACCCCTAGAAGCAGTACCCCAAGTCCCTGGAGGATCCAGCTGAGGCTGACCTCATCGGTGGGTGGCAGAATAGCTTTAATAGATCTATTTATTTTATCGACTGTATATGGGTGGGTGGGTGTATATGCAGGTCAGGGGACAACTTTGAGGAGTCAGTTCTGTCCTCCTAACATGTGGGTCCTAGGGATCAAATTCATGGCCCCCTCAACCCTTGCCAAAACAGAACAGTCTCACACTAGGGTCAGCTGACAAGGAAATTAACTACTACACTGTCTCTGGGCCCAGGGCTCAGGCTATGTTTTGTAGGTGTGACTGCTTATTGATACCTCTAAGAACCCTGTCTGGTGGGGACAATAATGAAGGAATGGAGCCTTAGAGGGTGAGAGACCTGGGGCTGGAGAGGTAGCTCAGTTGGTAGTTTGTCTAGTATATAGAATGCCCTGGGTTGGATTCCCAGCACCACGTAAAGTGGGTGTGTTGGTATATGCCTGTGATTTCAGCACTTAGGAGGTAGAGACAGGAGGATCAGGAGTTCAAGGTCAACCACACAGCCAAGTTTGAGTCCAGCCTGGACCATATGAAACCATGTCTTTAAGAAATGGGAGGTCAGGAATGGTGGCGCATGCCTTTAATCCCAGCTCTTGGGAGGCAGAGGCAGGTGGATCTCTGAAAGTTCAAGGCTAGCCTGGTCTACTTATAGTGAGTTCCAGGCCAGCTGGGGCTACAGGAAGACTTTGTCTCAAAAAAAGAAAAAAAAAGAAAAGGGAGAAATAGAAGGTGGAGAGGTTTGCCCAGGTTCATGTAGTAGCTGCTAAGTAGGTCTGTACCATAACACCAGACCTTTTGAAGCTGTGTATGTGTGTGTGTCCTTGCATTCATGTACATGTATGCATATATTTGCATGTATTTGACTGTGTGCATGAGTGTTGAAATGTGCATGCTTGCATGTGTGTATGTATATGTATATATTTGCACTGAAACAGTGTAGGGGTCCATATGTGTCCATATATATGTGTTTACATAAGCAGGACTCTTGTGTATACATCAACATGAGTGTGACTCTGTGTGTGTGTGTGTGTGTGTGTGTGTGAGAGAGAGAGAGAGAGAGAGAGAGAGAGAGAGAGAGAGAGAGAGAGCTCTGAGGAGTCCAGGCCTTCAGAGAAGGGCTCTGCTGTGTCCCATCCAGGAAGCACTGCGTATTGCACACCAGTGAAAGCAGCCATTCGCTCCATGAAGGCCTGGCACTCACCAATCTGAATTAAACATCACAAGCCTCAGGTGTGCTGTGGACTGCCTCTGGCAGAAGATAGAGACCTTTTGGACTGAGCCACACCAGGGCAGCTGGGGCAATGCCCTGAGGTTGGACTTGTTCTTTGATGTAAACGCCAGGACATCTACTTCTTCCCAAGGTGCCCCCCACCAGGGGCTTGGCAGTCCAGGTCCCCAAGTACAGACACACAGACTTGGACCCCAGAGGGCCCCCCAACAGCCCTTTATAGTCTGCTGGCTGAAAATATAAGAAACCCAAGGATTTGCATAATCAGTCCTGCATGAATTATTCATGAGCTGCCTCATCAGTACGCAGCAGAGCCGTCCAGCCTGTGGGCCCCAGACTTCCCTCTGTGAGGAAGATCCTAAATGGCCCAGTTCAGCCTGAAGCAGGGGTTCCAGAAGAGCTTCACAGTCGAGGGAACCGGGCGGAGCAGCACACTCTGGCTCACACATGCCTGCTGGCTGGTGAATCTACTCTGTGCCTTACCTGCTGCATTCCACAGCCAGGGCCCACAGGCTCAGAGGAGAAACTGAGGCTGACAGAGGGTCAAAATGCCAGGCTGCCCAGCAACACACAGGGACTCTCAGTCTCATTCTAGTCCCCTCCTCCACCTCCCCATTGCTCTCTGAGTCATTCCAGGGCTCCCGCTTGCTTCTGGGCCTATAAGTACCATATTGTCAGAAACTCCTGTTTGTTAGGGGGGAAATTCTAAAGTTGTACTGGATTCTGAAGGGAACCTGGACTCATCTGTCCTTCTCCTTCCAAGGAGTATATTCTTATTTAAAAAAAAAATTGGGCCGGGCATGGTGGCGCACGCTTTTAATCCTAGCACTTGGGAGGCAGAGGCAGGTGGATCTCTGTGAATTCAAGGCCAGCCTGGTCTACAGAGTGAGTTCCAGGACAGCTGGAGGGAGCTACAGGGAGACCCTGTCTCAAAAAGACCAAAAAAATAAATAAATAAAAAATAAAAATTGGAAGTTAAAGGGAAAATGGATTTTTTTTTCTAATGTTTAATATTTTCTCAAGGAGTCTTAACTTTTTCCAAAGCCAGCTGTATACTGTCAATACCTTTTTTTTTTTTTTTTTTGTCCTTTTGAGACAGGGTCTCCCTGTAGCTCCGGCTGTCCTGGAACTCACTCTGTAAACCAGGCTGGCCTTGAACTCACAAAGATCCACCTGCCTCTGCCTCCCAAGTGCTAGGATTAAAGGCGTGCACCACCACGCTCGGCAATCAATACCTTTTCATAAAGATGGAATAGTAAAGGCCCTGGGGGCTGGGGGGAATTTCTCACCTGGAGCTTCAGAACCATGCTCCCTCAGCACAGACACACACAGACACAGATACACACACACTCACACACACCAATGTAGTTTTAATGTTTGGTTCTAGGTGTTTCTAGATGTTTTAATGTTTGATTCTAGATGTTTCTAGAATCAAAGTCAAGCTTCCATACTAATTTATTTTCATTTCTTTAAACTTCATTGGTGAATTACCATTGCATATAGCACATTTTTTGATAATACCTTTGATTGTATGAGACTTATTATAAAATCATAATAAAGGAGCTGGAGAGATGGCTCAGTGACTAAGAGCACTGAATGCTCTTCCAGAGAACACGAGTTTGATTCCCAGCGCCCACACAGTAGCTAGCAACTATCTGTAACTCCAGTTTCGGGGGATCCAACACCCTCTTCTGACCTCCGCAGGCACTGCCTGGCACACCTGCATACGTGCAGCAATGTACTCATACACATAAAATAGAAAACAATTTTTTTTTGTCTTTTTGAGACAGGGTTTCCCTGTAGCCATAGCTGTCTGGAACTCACTCTGTAGACCAGGCTGGCCTTGAACTCACAAAGATCCGCCTGCCTCTGCCTCCCGAGTGCTAGGATTAAAGGCATGCACCACCATGCCCAGCTAGAAAACAATATTTTTTAAAACCCTAAGAAGTCACTTTGAAGTTAGACAAATAGGGTGCATGCCCAACTCTGGTCCTGAGTGACAAGTAAAACACTCTGCCACAATGTCCCCAGTTTCTCAACAACACTGACAACCGAGCCTACTTTTGTGACAGTGGGGAGGGAATTCAAGCAGGGCCCAGCCCATAGCAATCATGGTTAGTATGTGAGTAATAGGGCACCTCTAGGCTGTAGGGCCAAGCCTGGGCTCCTTACAGAGCACTGCCTCCCAGCAAACCCCAAGGCTCTTTCCTGCTCCCACTACAGCTGGCAGCTCCTTTGTAAAGCTTTCTTTTCTAGCTGGTGAATGCAGCTGGGGCTGTGGCCAAAAAAGAACCAACACTTGCCATGAATGGCTCAGATGGGAATTTGCAATAGAAAGCATCTGGACGCCTGGGAGCTGCCCTCTGAGAAGCGAACGAGCCCTTTCCTGGGCTTCATCAGGGTGGGAAGTACCAGAACAGCTGAAATCAGTGGCTCTGCTCCCTTCCCGGCTCCTGCCTGTCAAATCTCAGACCGGGGCTCCACCATTGCTTTCCCAGGTGATTTCGGCCAGGCTGGAGCCCCCATCCCTCATTCCAGAGATGAGGCTGAAAATGAGTCATCACCCACAGTGTTCAACCAAAGCATAGATGCAAAGCACTAGGCATGTAGGACCATTCAGCAAGGCCTTTGCTCCACCATCACCACACTACTGTGCTTCATTCACTGTTCTCCAGTGTTTCCTTGGGCCCAAGTATGCTCTAGAACCTGTCTGCCTCAGTACCACTGTGTCCAAGGAGTAGAAATCAGTAGATGCTCGGCCAGAGAAATCAGATCAGATTTGGTCAGAGGAACTTGCCCACAAACCTGATGACCTGAGTTCAGTCCTTGAGACACACATGATAGGAGGGGAAAACTGATACCGAGTTGTTCCCTGGCCTCCATGTGTTCATCATGGTGTTCCCCCTCCTGCATTAAATAAATACAATTATAACAAAAACACAGCCAAGGACTGAGATGGAGCTCAGGGATACAGCACTTGCCAGGCATGCACAAAATGTGGAGTTCATTCCCAGCACCGCACACACACAAGATGGATGGATGGATGGATGGATGGATGGATGGATGGATGGATGGATGGATGGATGGACAAACAGATAGATGATTGATAGATAGATAGATAGATAGATAGATAGATAGATAGATAATAAATACACAGATTTAATAAATGTAATTTAAAATTTTGGGGGGTCTTTTTGAGACAGGGTCTCCCTGTAGCCCCAGCTGCCCTGGAACTTGCTCTGTAGACCACTCTGTGGCCTTGAACTCACAAAGATCTGCCTGCCTCTGCCTCCCAAGTGCTAGGATTAAAGGCATGTGCCACCACACCCAGGCAAATGTTTTATTTATTTATTTACATTTGTTTACATTTATTTGCTTTGTGTGTATGAGTGTTTTGCCTGCATATATGTAAATGCACCAGTGTTGTGCAATGCCCTTAGAGGCCAGAAGGGGGCATCAGATCCCTGAAACTGGAGTCATAAACTGTTGTTAGCAGCCATATAGGTACCGGAAATTGAACCTGGGTCCTCTCTAAGAACATCCAGTGCTCTTAATCACCAAGCCATCTCTCCAGCCTCTGAAATTATTATTTTTTGTCTTTTTGAGACAGGGTCTCCATATAGTCCCAGCTGGCCTGGAACTCACAGAGATCCACCTGCCTCTGCCTCCCAAGTGATAGGATTAAAGGCATGCGCCACCACCCCCAGCTAGCCTCTGAAATTTTTTAATAAAATCAGTAGACATTGTATCAGGTAGGAATGGGAACCACAAAGACAAACAGGTGAAAAAAATAAACATGGGTAGGGCAGTGCAGTACAGGAATCAAAGTGTTAAAAAGTGATTAAAAGCATCGTGGTGCACACTTTAATCCCTGGACTTGGGAGGAAGAGGCAAGTGGAGCTCTGTGAATTCAAGGCCAGCCTGATCTACATAGTGAGTTCCAGGACAGCTGGGAGACCCTGTCAATCAATCAATCAATCAATACATACATACATACATATATACATACATACATACATACATACATACATACATAAATAGTGCTACAAAAACCTGCTGGGGTTCACCACCTACCTCTTCTGCTTACCCATGTACCTCCTGTGGAAGTGGTGGGCGGTGAACCCCAACAGTCACCAGAGGCACACCCCAGATTGGAACAGGTGAGAACAGACTAAATACTCTCTCCCCCACCTGGTTGTTTTCACTTCGGAACAGGATCGTGAACAGAGAAACATCAAAGAATTGGCCTCTTGCAGCTACACCTTCAAAGAGAATGAGAGGCAGGTACGGAGAAGTGTCATCAGGCAGCCCCAGCAGGTAGTGCCAGGGCGAGAGCCCTGCATGTCAACTGCCGGCTGCACACACTGACCAGGGCACCAACACTTCTTCCCTAATCCTCCCTCCCAGCCCTGCTCACTGCCCACTGCCCACTGGCAATTTAGACAAAACCTAATTGACAGGCAAGTGTCCACCCATGTGTCCAGGTGAGGGAAATCTGAGCACATTCAGAGCTGATAGAACAAACATCTTTGGCACTAAATGGCTTAGGGATGTGAGGACAAAATCATGAGAAAAGATGAAAAGGGAAGTCCAAGAACCTTGGTGCAAAAGCGACACCCAGCACCGGCTGAGCTTGATGTCTGAGAATCCTGTGAGTCCAGTCAAGTTTGGTGAGAACAGGTCTGAGGCAGCAGGCCCTTCAGTGTCCAGCTGCCTGCCAGTTAGACAGGAGTGGATTTGGAGTAGTGAGCAAACTCAAGTTCCTTGAAGCCCTTCGGTTGTGTGGAAGGGGGTGACTCTTGCCACCAGAGGAGCACTCCTTTCTATGTCAACATCCTTGTGGGGTGTAGGGGGTGGGGGGTGCGGGAGAAGCACAGATGAGGGCAGGGCAGCA
Source organism: Rhizomys pruinosus (assembly GCA_009823505.1). Taxonomy (NCBI): domain Eukaryota; kingdom Metazoa; phylum Chordata; class Mammalia; order Rodentia; family Spalacidae; genus Rhizomys; species Rhizomys pruinosus. The sequence continues at coordinate 90,479 of VZQC01007472.1, forward strand.
GGTTAGGAGTAGAGTGCCTGCCTAGCATGCAAAAGGCCTGGAGTTCCTTCCCCAATACAGGAAGGAAGGGAAGGAGGGAGAGAGGGAGGGAGGGAGGAAGAAAAGAAAACAGAAGGAAGGTTTAAAATCACCGCTTTAGATGGTGACCATTGTCCTCTAAACTAAGTTTGTGATTTTTTTTTTCTTTTTGAGACGGGGTCTCCCTGTAGTCCCACAGCTGTCCTGGAACTCATTCTGTAGACCAGGCTGGACTTGAACTCACAAAGATCCACCTGCCTCTGCCTCCCAAGTGCTAGGATTAAAGGCGTGCACCACCATCAATGCCACCAGTTTTATATAGAGATAGAGATATAATATAGATATATAGATTATTATATATATAGTGTTTGTTTTTTTTTATTGTTTTTTTTTTTTTTTATAATCTGTGGTAGGTTGTGCTCCATGAATGCAGTTGCTCTCAGAGGCCAGAAGAAGGCATCATCAGATACCCTGGAGCTGGAGTCGAAGGTAGTTGTGAGCCACCCGATGTGGGTGCTGGGAACCGAACACAGGTCAGCTCAAAAAGCAGCTTTCTTCACTGCTGAATATTCTCACCAGCCCAGTCCAGTGTGATAAATATTGAACAGCTGCAAGCTCAAGGCCTTCTAAGTGGTAACTACCCAAAGGACAACTGTCGGCTAAACCCCAGAGCCTTCACAGACAGTTGCTGTGAGTGGCCGGAAGAGACTAACAAGCATTCACTCTTCCCCTCCCCAAAGACAGCTCTACTTGTTTCCTCTGTAAATTTGGGAAATCCCAGAGAGGTTGCTGAATTAGGAAGAAAAGGTAAAACAGGACACCCCATTTCATCTGGATTTTATGGTTTTTTGGTTTTGTTTCTCTTTCAGTGCTGGGGATGGAACCCATGCTAAACACTCACCCTACCACTAAGCTACAGCTTAGGCCTTGAATTTCAGACAAACAACAAATTTAGCTTTAAGTATGTTCCAAACATTGTATGGATATATTTACACAGAAACATGTTTTCATTCTGAAGTTTGGATGGAGCTGGGCATTGTGTGTTTTCTCTGGCAGCCCACCAATGAGTAGTGACTGAACTCCAGCTCGGTGCCAGAGTGGGAGGTCGGGAAGCAGCTGTCGCAAACAGCTGCTTACAGATGTATTTTTGTTTGGGGTTTCGGTAGTGGTGGGTTTTCTTTTTGTCATTTTGTTACACGTGTGTGTGTGTGTGTGTGTGTGTGTGTGTGTGTATGATGGTGTTTTTTTATATAACATCTCAATACACTGGATTTCTAACTTCTCTTAGAATGGGAGCCAAGAATACAAGGCCCACACCCCATCTTCTGGGCCCTATCGGAAGAAAATTCCTGGTTGCAGCTAACCCTATTTCACCCCCTCGTCTTACCTCCATGGCCCCCAGAGACATTGGCTCATGGGTGCACAGGGCTCGCTGAGAACTTCCTCTCTCCAGCAGCCCTGCAGGTTCATCCCCTGCTGTCCGGGCCGGGAGGCCCCAGCTCCCTCACTCACACTGTATCCACTAAACCTCTGAAGGCTCTTCTGGAAATTGCCCCTGAGGTGCCAGGTCTGGAGAACGCCAGACTAACAGCTCCAAATCAAACCCAGGAGGACAGCATGCTCCAGATCAGAGTGATGGTAGCTTCCCAACAGACCCCTGCAGTCCATGACAAGGAGGTCAGCCACTGTGTCTGCCTCACCCCTGCATTGTGGGCAAACCTGCATCCTCTGCCCCCTATGCTGGGAGACCCTCCCAACAGTAGAAGCAGCTTTTCCTCTTAAGCGTCAGTGTTCTATCGGAGTGGGGTTCAAACTAGACAGGAGACCTCCCCCCACAAAGTAGTACCCCCTTATGAAGTCCTGGTGTGGGGGGGGCACAACATTCCAAATAAGCAGCATCTTAAAGTTGAGGAACATCCATTTCTCTCTGATGTAAAAAAGACTAGGAACATAAGCTAAAGGTTGTCACCATTCTTTCTGTATTAAAGGGAGGCATGTTTGTAGAGATGGTGAAGACCAAGCTACCAAACTCGAATTTCCAGGTGAGCCGGAGATAGAAGACATGCACCTGCTGGGAACCAAGGACTTAGTTTGTGTGGGACACAGGGTAGAGTGGCATCTTAATCTTTACAACACCCCCCTGGGTCACGCATTATCGTAGCCCACAGAGGAGAGGTCTGAGGCTCTGAGACATGCAGTTAAGTCGGAGGCCGGGACCCTGTGCAGGTAGGTCAGATCTATTGAATGGTCTTTGCCATCTTTCAAGCCATAAGTCTGCCACAGTTTAGTAGGCATTTCTCTCAAGGAAACGACAACTAAATTATTCCTTTTTTTTTTTTTGGTCTTTTCGAGACGGGGTCTCCCTATAGTCCCAGCTGCCCTGGAACTCACTCTGTAGACCAGGCTGGCCTTGAACTCACAAAGATCCGCCTGCCTCTGCCTCCCAAACACTAGGATTAAAGGCATGCGCCCCACTATTCCTTTTTTAAGACTCGAGAATCAAGGCGATGGAATTTTAAATATATAGAACCATTGCCATTTGCAATTCCTGGAGCTGGAATTGCCCCAGTCTGCCTGGCAGAAAGCAGAAGCAAGTCTGCAGAAGCTTGGGAGCTAGACACACTTCCACTGAACATGAGAAAAGAGACAAAGCTGTCAGTGTTTGGGGTGGAGGGGAGCAGTAAGATGAAGGAGGCGAGACTCCCCCATGGCAGAAGGCATTGCCCAAGAGTTTTAGGGACCTCAGTTCAGGTCAAACCAGGATTGGTGACTCAATGTGGAGAGGACCTTCAGGGCTAGCCAGTTTATGGAGCAGAGTTAGAGATTTTTATTTTTTTATTTTATTTTTTATCTTTTTGAGACAGGGTCTCCCTGCCAACCCGGCTGTCCTGGAACTCACTCTGTAGACCAGGCTGACCTTGAACTCACAGAGATCTGCCTGCCTCTGCCTCCCAAGCGCTAGGATTAAAGGTGTGCGCCACCATACCTGGTGAAATTTTTATTAAAGATGTCTTAATATAGGGTAAAACATGAGGGTTAGTAGAAAAAGTACTAAAGGGTAGGTACTGCTAGAAATAAAATCTGGGTTCCAATGACCCCACTGATACTGCACAAAAAAAAACATTTGGGCAAAGTGGAAGTAGCTTGTCAAGGCAGCCTTACTTTGGGAAGGGTGTGTTGCCTCCTCGGGATACGAAGCAAGTGACCCTAAGGCAAGAGTGCTGTGTCTTCTCCCCATTGGCTACAGTCAGACAGCAAGACCTCACAGTCTTTCGGAGTTGGCCAGTTTTACAAGAGTGAGAGCAAAGGAAATGAAGGAAATGGGGGGGGGGGCTGCTCTGACCTAGCAAGATCCAGGAACCAGTGGGGCATTTCCATAAATGATAGTTTTGCAAGGTGGTGGTGGGGTGCTTACAAAACAGCATTACAAGGTGGGGGGGGCTTACAAAACAGCATTACAAGGGTTTCATTCCTGCAGTTGATCTTTGGATAGAAGATATTTTAATCCTTTGGAATTATTTTTCCTGAGGGGAGAGTGGGAGATTATTGTTTGAAAGGGTCACAAGTAGAAGTCTGAAGTTACTGTCTTATCACTGGGTGATTCCGGAGGGGTACCAGGCAGTGTTAGAATTGATAAGATATCAGCCTACCCACTGGAACACAGAGCAGGATATCTTTACTGTAAACAAAGTTAGGTTTTGTTTGAGACTTGGGTGATCTGAGAGGGAAGGAATGAAGCCCTGCCCAAGGTTATAATCTATTCAGGCCTGAAGCCTAGGCCAGTGCTACCTTAAGATAAAATATTTACATATGAAAGGAATATTAACTCTAGGTTGGCAGCCTTTACAGTAAGTGTTGTTCATGGTGCCAGAATTCCTGTTTCTCAGCTGGTCAGAGGCTTTAATCAGACTCTGGGGTGGGCAGCTCCTACCTGTCCCAAGTCCCCATTATTTCCCTGTTTTCCTGCCCTGCTTCGGTCCCATGCTTGATGAAAGGCTACATTGTTCAGAGATACCAAAATTATCATTGGAAAAACCAGATATTCAATATAAGGAACTTTTTGTTGTTTTGAGACATGGTCTTATTATATAACTTTGCCTAGCCTGGATCTCGCTATGTAGACCAGGCTAGCCTTGAACTCACAGATATCCAGTTGCCTCTGCCTCCCAAGAGGTAGGTTAAAGGTATGCACCACCACCCCAGCTATAAAGGACATTGTTAGATATCAAAAGCCCCTTCCTCACTCTGGAGGCAGAGGCAGGCGGATCTCTAAGTTCAAGGCCTGCCTGGTCTACATAGTGAGTTCCAGGCCAGCTGGAGCTATACAGCGAGACCCTGTCTCAAAAAGACCAAAAAAAAAAGTCCCTTCCTCAGTATCCTTATCCCAAAACTAGGCAAAGCAGGATGTGGGAAGGACAGAGCCATCCTGAGGGTCTCTTTTTTTTTTTTATGTATGTGTATGAATGTACTGTCTGCATGCAGGTTTGTGCACCCGTGTCGTGCAATGCCGCGGAGGTCAGAAGAGGGTGTCGGATTCCCCTGGAACTGGAGTTCTCCTGGAACTGGAGTTCTCCTGGAACTGGAGTTCTCCTGGAACTGGAGTTTCAGACGGCTCTCGGCCGCCATGTGGGTGCTGGGGATCGAACCCGGGTCCTCTGCAAGAGCGGTCTGCGCTCTTAACCGCTAGGCCATCTCTCCAGCCCCTGAGGGTCTCTTAGAACTGATACCTTTGCCTGCTGCAAAGCAAGACCAAAAAGAGGTTTGTCACATACTTATCAGACACACAAAAGAGACAGGGCCTGGCAGAAGCCACAAAGTAGCTCAGTTTGCCCCAGGACAGCCAGAGGTTGTAGGCTGTCAGGATGCCCGGAGGGCCCACTGTGGTAAGAAAGCTATGCTTCTCGGAAGCAGGGACCCTACAAGGTCAGGCTTCCTCTGGCCTAGAGAACAGAGTAGGCTGTGCTTCTGCTAGAGCACAGTGCTCTCATTTTCCAGCCCTGCAACCAAGCTTCAGGGTTTAGGACTCCTGCTGCAGAAAGCTTTGCTCCAGACACCTTGCAAAGTGTGTGCTGGGACCCCTTTCTAGCCTGGAGTCCTGGAGAGGGGTCGGCATAACCTGGAAGGGACAGACCCACTGCGTGGCCCTCCCTGATAACCTCAGAGATGTTTCTTCTTTTCGAGAACCTTTGCCTCTTTGTTTTCCGCCATCCAAAATGCCACGGGTTGATTTTCTTTTTTCTTTTTTTAATTGTAGCCAAGAATCTTATCGCTATCTCTGGGCTGTATGCTAAAAAGGACATTTTTTTTCTAGTGACATTTTTTTTTCTAGTTTCAAACATTCTAGAAAATCTTCTACATACTTAACTGAGTGCCTAAGCTTCGCTCCTGTGGGGTGGGTGCTGGGGAGAAAAGCACATGTAAAGAGGTTCCATCCTGACTGTTATTTGTGCTGAGAGCCTGGGGTGTGTGGCAGAGGGTGGAAGGTATCGTGGGTAATTGTACATCCCCAGGGGGGCAATGCCGCCGCCAAGGAGGGAAAGATGGATTCCTTTTTTATTATTAATTTTTTTTTGGTCTTTTTGAGACAAGGTCTCCTTTTAATCCCAGCTGGCCTGGAACTCACTTGTAGACCAGGCTGGCCTTGAACTCACAGAGATCTCCCTCCCAAGTGCTGGAATTAAAGGCATGCGCCACCATGCCCGGCTATTGTTGATTTTTATGTTGTGGGTATGAGTGTTTTGCTTGCATATATGTAAGTGCACCCATGTCATCACATGTCCACAAAGGCCAGAAGAAGGTGTCAGATCCCAGGGAACTAGAGTTAGGGAGAATTGTTAGCTGCCATTTGGTGCTGGGAACCAAACCTGAGTCTTCTGCAAGAGTAACCAATGCTCTTAACCACTGAGTCATCTCTGCAGCCCAACAAATATGGATTCCTTATGTGTAAATCTCAAATTATATATTTATATATATATATATAAGTTTGATAAGTGTATATACACATATGCACAAACACACACACACACACACACACACACACACACACACACAAGCTGAGGATCTCTGATCTGAAAAATCCAAAACTCTCCAAAATCCAAACTTTCTTAGTGCTGACATGTTTGTGTACATGGATAGTACACATTTTCATACACACATACCCAGTGCTATCTATAATATTCTCTCTCTCTCTCTCTCTCTCTCTCTCTCTCTCTCTCTTTATTTTTGGGGTCTTTTTGAGACAGGGTCTCCCTGTAGCCCCAGCTGGCCTGGAACTCACAGAGATGTATGTGGACAAGACTGGCCTTGAACTCACAGAGATCCCCCTGCCTCTGCCTCCAAAGTGCTAGGATTAAAGGAGTGTGCCACCACGCCCAGCTAATATGTTTGCATAGTGGGAGGGATTGGAGAAAGATGTCTGTACTGGGAGAGGGGAATAGCAATGACTGAAAAAGGAGTTAGACCAGAAAACTCATACAAACCCTGTCTTCCTGGCTTAAGGACTGGGACCATTTTTCTTTTAAGCAAAGACAAGTGCTAATAATGACTTTGGTCAAAGTCCTTTGAGGGCAAAGGTCAGAATGCAGCACTCCAGATCCTCTTTCCTGGGGACCCACCCAGCGGGAGGCAGCTGAGGCCTCTGAATAAGGGGAGTGTTGACCACAACTGTGGTTGCTTGGGAATGGGCCGCAGCTTTCAGTGGCCCCAAAAGCAATCCTGGTGTATAATTCCCACCTGGGCAGCAATACTGCACTGACTGCCTTCTGTCCCTTAAGGTGTGGCCTGTGGTTTCAAAAATGCCTAGCTGAACCCAGAGTGCTGTGTAGACAGCCACTTCAGGCTGGACTCCGCCAGGGCCCCAGCCCTTCCTGTCCACATTAGCAGTCCACAGTCCTCAGCCGCCTCCTCTTCCTGGGTCAGTCACATTTCTGCCTTGTTCTGGCCTTTCCCTGGTCACTCTGAATAAACCAGAAGCCCCCTGCCCCCACTTCTGGCAGACCTGTGGGGGGCCGTCACCAGGACTTGGGACTCTATTTTTAACCAACTTTACAGGCAGCGGGTCAGTGACATTTGGAAGCCATCTCTAGGCAGCAGTTTCATTGAGAATCCAGTATAAAGGGAGCATAAAGGAAGAGCTGTACAGAGGGAAGTGGATTGGGCACATGTCCATTTTCTTCCTCCCTGGGAGGCAGAGGCAGTAGTTACTTGGTGGCCTACGGTACAAGCCTCAGTCTTTGTTCTCCTGAAAGGATGCTGAAGGCAAGCTCTCAGGACACATTTAAGAGTCTGGCTTGGTGGCACAGGCCTATAGTCCCAGACCTTGGGAAGTGAAGGCAGGAGGGTCAGGAGTTCAGAGCTAACCTGGACTACCTAGCCAGTTCAAGGTCAGCCTGGGCTATATGAGACCCTGTCTAAAAAAATAAATAAGATAAATAAAATAAAAAATTAAATACTTGAGGCTCCCACAGCTACTGGCACGGGTTTAGGAGAAGGCTCAGCAGGTTAAGGCACTTGCTGCTAAACCTGATGACCTGAGTTCAATTCCCACTACTCACATGGTAGGAGAAAGTCACTCCTGTAGGTCACAAGCATGGATATAACATGTGTGCACCAAAACACAAAACTCTCTCTCTCTCTCTCTCTCTCTCTCTCTCTCTCTCTATATATATATATATATATATATATAGATAGATAGATAGATAGATGTAGATAGATAGATAGATATAGATACAGACACAGAGGTAGTGTGTGCGTGTGTGTGTGTGTGTGTGTGTGTGTAATTGAAAACCCTTCCAGAATTATTTTGCAGGCTGCTAAGGAAGACAGAACCCATATCCTGGTCCCCATCTGATCGATGAGGAAACCAGAGGGTCACAGAGTGACAGAGGTGGAAAGTCCCCTTATCAACTAGTTCCCCCTCACCATGGGTGTCCCTGTGTCCTGAAGGTTGGGGTCAAATACATGCCAGAGAGAGTGGGGCCTGCTGGACAGGAACTCACAAGTCCCAGTGTATTTACAGTGGACCCAGGACTGTGGACAAGAGAAATTTGGGAGCTGTGGTTCAGAGTCACAAGGAGGGGGCAGTGGCTTACAAAGACACAAGAATGGGTGTCCTGTAAAAGCCAAGGGAGAGGACCAGTAAGCCTCAGAGACCATGCTATCTCATGTACACACACACACACACACACACACACCATGCTATCTCATGTACACACACACACACCATGCTCTCTCATGTATACACACACACCATGCTATCTCATGTACACACACACCATGCTATCTCATGTACACACACACACCATGCTATCTCATGTACATACACACACCATGCTATCTCATGTACACACACACCATACTCTCTCATGTACACACACACACACACATACCATACTATCTCATGTACACACACACCATGCTATCTCATGTACACACACACACACCATGCTATCTCATGTACACACACACACAAACACACAAACCATGCTATCTCATGTACACACACACACAAACCATGCTATCTCATGTACACACACACATACACACACACACACACACACACACAGAGTCCCCACCACCACTCCACTTCCTAGAAGCAAGTGACTAGCTCCTCAGAGTCCAAAATCGCCACCCCTGGGAGGGATCACCCTTCTCGACTGGAGTAGCATCAGACCTGTAGCTGCCTACAGGGGGAGGGGAAGGGCTCAGAAAGAGGCGACAGCCACGTTCTCCTGCCAAGCCACCAGAAACATAGGACACTTTCAGTTCAGTGACTCCTGGGCAGGAGAACCCACCAGGATGCTCCCCTTTAACCATCACACACCTCCTTGGTCATATGTATATGTGTGTATATATTACATTTTATTTCATGTACAAAAACAACACAGGACATTTGCACAGGACATTTGAGGCTCTGACTGCATTAACATAACTGCATTATGTTTGTTTCTCTCCTTTGTTGAAGGCTGGAGCCAAGAAAGCCACATTGAAGATAGGCCAAGAAGGAGAGACGAAGAAAGAGGTCTTCCAGACCAGCCAGAGCCTGTCATTAACTAAGCCTGGTGGAAAAACCTAGGAAAAAAAAAACATTGTCCCCAGGGGCCTCACAGGTCTTAGGTGAGTCAGTTTGACTCTCCTGTAACAAAACACTGAGGTACTTTTGTGGCACTTTAAAGACTGTGCCCCTGGTATTCGGCTTTCTAGGATGTTATTTTGCACAGTATCTATTTTGGAGTGTGTGGGGAGAGTTTTTAAAAAAGATATCTATAAATGTATGTACATTCCGGTATTATTTCTATAACTCAGACTCCTAGACCTATGGAAACAATTGTGTGGTTCACGCCTGGACCGTGAGGTACCCAAGGATCAGTTACTCCTCCAAAGGGTTCTAAATGACCCACGGATGAGAGAACCTGGGCTGGAGTCACGGGGCAGAAGGGAAAAACTTCACGGCTGCTGGCCACAGTATAATAAATTTACATCTGAGTTTATTATAATAAGTTTAGAATGTCAGTTTCATTGCTTCTGTAATCCTGACTTGAGATCTCTGTGGTACTCTGCAGTTCCCAGAACACATCTAATTTGACCTTTTCCCCAACCCCACCACCCCATTGTTCAGATGAGGACCCGGAGGCCTAGGGAGGTGGACTGGCCAGCCTACAGTCTTCGGCTAGTAAATTCAGAAGCCAGTTTTGAATTCTATGTCATATCATCGTTCTGCCGTATCAAGATGACCCAGTCTTTCCAGTTCTGGGCCACAGGACAGACGAAGGTCTCAGTCACCAAAGAACACACACTCCATCTCCACGGCTATTGCTGTGTCCTGCTCTCTCTCCACCCACCCGGCCTCTCTCAGAACTGCCTTTTTGATGGGCCAGGCTGCCAACCACACCACCGTGGAGGGAGAGCCAGAAGGCAGAGAGTGGACTGGTTTTCTAAATTTTAAAACGCCTCAATAAAATATTTTTATATTCTGTTCTAGTTTTGTTTCTGTTGCTGTCCTAAAACACCCTGACCAAAAGCATCTTCAGGGAGAAAGGAGTTTAGGTCACGTCACAGTTCCAGGTCACATACCATCATTGTGGAAAGTCAGGGCAGGAACTTCAATCAGTCACATCACATCCGCATTCAAGGCAGACAGAAATGGATGTATGCATGCTTGCCTAAGGGATGATGCCACCCACAGGAGGTTGGGCCTTCCAAAAATAAATTAACTTAATTAAAACAACACCCCCACACATGCCCACAGGCCAAGTCAATGTCGACAGTCCCTCACTGAGACTGTCTTTCCCCGGCTACTAGACTGTGTCAAACTGACCATTAAAGCTAACCATCACATATACTAAAACCAAATATATTCTTTATATTCCTTAATATTTGGGGGATATAGGAGAAACTTTTTTATGTTACTACTCTATAAGAGGCATACCTTACCCAGGGTCTGAGTCTAAAGTCAGTGAGACAAGTGAACTTGAACTGTCCTCTTGAGGAGCTAGAGAGATGGCTCAGTGGTTAAGCACACTTGTGGGCTCCTGTACTCATTTGGTGTATCAACTTACACAAGCATACACGTAAAACTAAATAAATACATAAATAATTTTTAAAAAAGAAAGACAAGGGCTGGAGAGATGGCTCAGCAATTAAGATCACTGACTGCTCTTGCAGAGGACCTAGGTTCGATTCCCAGCACCCACATGGCAGCTAAGAACCCTCTTTAACTCCAGTTCCAGGGGAATCCGACACCCTCTTCTGACCTCCGAGGCATTGTACGACACGAGTGCACCAACCTACATGCACACAGTAAACTCATACACATTAAAAAAATAGATAAAAAAAGAAAGACAAAAAAAGCTCTTGAAAATCCCAAAATTTTTCACATAAAAAACCTGAACCGACAACCTGTACTTGTAATCCCAGCAATTGGGACGGAGAGGCAGGAAGAGCAGAAGTTCAAGGGTCTGGTCTGTTTTTTTCTCGACAACATAGCAAGTTTGAGGAGTCTATCTGGAAAAAAAAAGTGGAGGTGGGGCTGGGGAGATGATTCAGTGGGTTAGAGCATTTGTCAAGCACGAGGACCTGAGTTCGAGGCCTAACACCCATGTAAAGTCAAGTGTGTTGGAGGCTAGAGCGATGGCTCAACAGATTAGAGCACTAGCTGCTGTCGCTAGACAGAGGACTCAGGTTCACACACATGGTGGCTAAAACCACCCGAAACTCCAGTTCCAGGGGATCCAACAGTCTCTTCAGGCAGTGCGCACACAGGTACACTTACATACATGCAGACAAAACACTCATACACGTAAAATTCAAGATTTTTAACTCAGGTGTGGCTGCCTGCACACCTGCAACTCCCATGAGGAGGTGTGGAGACAGGAAAATCCTTGGAGCCTGCTGGCCACTAGCTCCAGGTTCACTGAGACCCTGTTTTAAGGGAATATGGTGAAGAGTAATAGACCAGGACACCAAGGTCCTCCTCTGGTCTCTGCATGAGTGCACACACATGAGTACACACACACACACACACACACACACACACACGCACACACACACCTGAGCTAAAGTTTTCCTGTTCCTTCTCCCCAAAGTCCCAAACAGCAAGTTGTTCTCCAACGAGTTAAGCAGCAGTTAGAGCATCTGGCAATGTCTGGAAGCCAAACCATGCAGTAAATGTGAAATTTGTTTGTTGCGCATGTATATTTGAATTTGCATGTGATAAATATATAGTTCATATCAGAATCTACTGTATTTTACATGATTTAAGCATCACATTAGCCAGACATGGTGGCACATACCTTTAATCCTAGCACTTGGGAGGCAGAGGCAGGTGGATCTCTGTGAGTTCAAGACTAGCCTGATCTACATAACAAGTTTCAGGCTAGCCTGGGCTACATAGTGAGACCTTGTCTCAAAGAAATCATGGAGGGTGCTGGAGAGATGGTTCAGTGGTTAAAAGTACATACTACTCTCATGGGGCTGGAGACATGGCTCAGCAGTTAAGAGCACTGGCTGTTCTTACAGAAGACTGGGGTTCAGTTCCCAGCACCCGCATGGTGGCTAACAACCATCCATAGCTCCAGTTCAGGAGAATATACCACCCTCTCTGAACTCCTCCAGCACTTCCCAACATGAGTGCACTTACACACATGAAGACAAGACACTCATACACATAAAATAAAAATAACTTTTTAAAAGAGAATACAAGCCGGGCGTGGTGGCGCACGCCTTTAATCCTAGCACTTGGGAGGCAGAGGCAGGCGGATCTTTGTGAGTTCAAGGCCAGCCTGGTCTACAGAGTGAGTTCCAGGACAGCTGGGCATACAGGGAGACACTGTTCTCGAAAAGACCTAAAAAAAAAAAAAAAAAAAAAGAGAGAGAATACATCCTGCTCTTCCAGAGAACCTCTGAGTTTAGTTCCCAGCACTCACATCAGGCAGCTTACACCTTCCTGCCTGTACCTCCAGCTTCTGGCCTCCATGGGTACCAGCACATGCATAAATAAAAAAATAAATATGTTTTTAAAAATCATGGAGTCTGGGTGTGGCTCTGTAGTAGACTGATGATCTAGCATGAACAAGGATCTATCTTCAGGAGAGAGAGAGAGAGAGAGAGAGAGAGAGAGAGAGAGAGAGAACATGGTAATATTCATTGTCTCTACATTACAACTGACCTCACCCTGGCTTCCAGGAGCCTGCCTTCCCTTGAGCAGTACTTTACCATCAGGTTTGTCTCATACAATTCTGCTCCCCTGGCTGTGGCAGACTGGCAGTGACCCATCTGATTTCCCTCCCAAGTCAAGCTGAACCCATCAGCATCTCTGTCCTTAGCATTTGGAAGGGGATACTGAGATGCCATTAAGGGTATCAGTGAGTCAGAACTGGATGATCATGTAGTTCCAGAGCTGGGGCAGCCATGCTCCATTGTGTGATCAGAGAGAAAGAGGAGAGAGAGAGAGGGAGAGGGAGAGGGAGAGGAAGAGGGAGAGGGAGAGAGAGAGAAAAAGAGAGAGAGAGAGAGAATGGTCTGAAATAGATGTGTGCCAGGTAGAGGCAAGGAGCCACAGCTCAGAGACTGAGTGAGGGGAGAGTATAGATAACAAACATGGTCTCCACTTAGTGACTGCATGGTCATCACCTTCCTCTTCAATACAAGCTTAAGAGAAAGCCTTTGATTTCCAGCCTGCCTTGCATCTAGGATGGACTATGTTCACAGATCCGGCCAGTGATGCCTAAGTCAAAGCTCTGGGAGGTCCACTTTTCTAGAATAAAAGACAAGTGCCACCAGGTAAACATGTCCGGCTTTGTCCCTTTGTCCTCGTTCACTGTGGAGTTTAAGCACCCATCTCTTGGAGATCATCAGACAATCAGGAGGCCAAAGCCACCTTCCAAGAACAATGGAGTTTCAAGAGGGCATGGTGGGGCCTAGGGGCCCCAGTGAGCTCTAAGCGATGACTGATCTGGCTAGCTCTGGACTTCTTGTGGAAGATAAATCAGGTCTTAGTTATTGAAGCCAATGTAGTCAGGCATGCATGTGTGCTATGGAACAGACCACCCAAAACTTGGTGACTTAAAATGACAGATACTTAGTATTTCTCATGATTCCATGGGCCAAGCTAGAGCTGTACTTGTAGCCTGGATGATTGAAGAAGGCCTCACTCACATGTGTGGTCCCTGCCAGACAAGCAGGTTGAGGCAGTGGTTCTCAACCAGAGTTGGTGCTCCTCATCATTCAGTAGGTGGAAGCCCAAACACCCCAAAATGCACAGAACAATTCTCCACAACAAAGAAGCATTTCATCGTCAATGAATACCGAGATTACGAAACTCAGTCTAAGGAGGCCTTGGCCGGAACAACTTGTTTCAGCTCAGCGAGCTGTCCTGTCATCCTAGAGACCAGACTGGGCTCACTCATGTGGTGGTGGCCACAGGTTCCCAAGAGTGTCTGTTCAGAGCAAGCCCCAGTGTGCAAGCCTTTTTCTAGTCTCTACCCGCCTCACGTTTATTAATATCCCATCAGACAAAGCCAGGACCAGTAGGGGAGGGGCTTCAACATTTCACAATCCTTTCCCATCAGGTTCCTGTTATTTGAAGCTGGACATGTTCCCAGCCGACCGAGTTACCTGTCTTGCCAATCATCGTGGTTCTTAGTTCCTTCCTTTTAAAGGCCGGCTGGTTCCAATGCCTGCCTTTGGCTTCCACTAAGACCTCTTGTATCACTCAAGACTCCATGGTCTGGCTAGGGAGATAGCTTAGTAGGTAAAGGGCTTGCTGAGGAAATATGAGGTCTTGAGTTTAATCCCCAGAATCCACGTAAAAGAACCAGGCATGAGCCAATGAGGTGGCTCAGTGGATAAAAGTATTTGCTGCCAAGTCTCATGTCCTGAGTTCAGTCTCCAAACCCACACGGCAGAGAAAACTGACTCCCATAAGTTGTTCTCTGACCTCCAAATGAGTGCCATAGCATACATGCATGTGCCTGTGTGCACACATGTACACACAAAAAATAAGTAGGCAAATAAATAAACCTGGGCTGATGAGATGGCACAATGAGTTAAAGGTACTTGTCACCACATCTCACAGGCCTGAGGTTGATACCCAGACCCCACATGGTGAAAGGAAAAAGTTGACATCAGAAGGTTGTTCTCTGACTTACACATACCTCAAGACACACATGTACACATACACTCAGTAAAAGAAAATTTTAAAGAAAGCCATATTTGGTTGTGCACAGCTATAATCCAGCACTGGGGAGGTAAAGACAGGCAGGGCCCCAGCACCCACTGGCTGGCCAGCCTAGCCTAATCATTGAGTTCCGAACTCCAATGAGAAACCCTGCCTAAGAAAAACAAGATGGAAGGGCTGGAGAGATGGCCCAATAGTTAAAAGTGCTTATTGCTCTTCCAAAAGACCTGGGTTTAGTTCCCAGCACCCACATCATGCAGCTCACAACTGCCTGTAACTCCAGTTCTAGGGGATCCAATGTCTTCTTCTGGCCTCTGTGGGTGTCAGGCACACACAGTACATCAAAGCAAATATTAAAAATGTTTAAAGATGGATGAGGAATGACTCCTAAAGTGGATGTCTGGCCTCCACACGTACATGCACATTCGTATGTGGGCACACACACATACACAAAACATTCCTTGGCTACAAACAGGAGAAGTCTCTTGTGGCTTATAGGCAGGAAAGTAATTCAGTTATGAAGTGAGGAAGATTACAGAATCTGAGATTAGGCAAAACTGAAGGGTGAGGCTGGACAGCCTGGAACTACCTTTTCTTCCCTATGTGCGCTGGTGGAGCTGAGACACTAACCTGTCCTTGGACATGTGAGTAGGTGGTCTATACCAGAATCTAACAAGACACCGCAGTCCCTCCACCCCTTCTGCTGCCTCTTGCACACTCCTCCGCAAGGCAATGGCAAACTCCTTCCATCTCACTGATGACAGCCCGTGTGGACGCTCAGAATCGTGACTTTGCAGATGAAGTGCCCTTATCTTACAACTTGGCGGCAGCACCAGTGCCTGCTGTTGCAAATACCAGAGTTATGAGATGTCTGAGAGGGGGAAAAAAACCCACCAGCTTCTGGATCTTCATTCCAAAGCCAGCTCCTGGTAAGCACAGTGGTTTCTGACGTGTGGAGAAAAGCAATATGATCAGGACTAGAGGAAACCAGAGACCCAGAGTGCCGATGGGGCTCTGTCTCTCCTGCAGGAGGCCTCCTGAGCAGGAGGTGGGGCACCCAGTGATGACAAACTATTTCAGCTTATCCACCTGGCCTGGTTTTCATCAAGATGTGCCGCTTGCATCCGTCCTCTCAGTGTCCCCAGTTATTTTGGGCCAACTCATGACCTTTATGTGTCTGATTTTTTTTTTTTTTTTTTTTTTTTTTTTTTTGGCTTTCAAGACAGGGTCTCCCTGTAGCTCCAGCTGTCCTGGAACTCACTCTGTAAGACCAGGCTGGACTTGAATTATAAAGATCCACCTGCCTCTGCCTCAAGTGCTAGGATTAAAGCGGCACCACCACGCCTGGCCTGATTTTTGTTTTTGAACATTTCTTTGCCTGTCTCTTCCAAGGAATCCACATCCATGCCTTCATCCTACCAAGGCCGTGTGTCCCGAAAACCCCAAGATATTGGAAGCAGAATTCTTAGCCTCTGGCTAACTAGGGTCTTATCATCAGAGACGTCAGTTACCTTTGACTGACAGGTAAATAACTAGTCTGCATTTGAGCAAGAAATTCTTTGGTCCTGATGCTACTGGGCTAGACCGCATGGCCTTAGCCTTGCTCTCATCACATTCTGATTGATTATTTTATCTGAAGAAGGTTGAATGGTTCGTTTATTGGGTGTGTTAAAATGAAAAGTTCAGTTTTGAGTTTCAAAGACTTTTGGGCTTTGTGCAAGTTTACCACTGCACATTCTTTCAAGCTCTGTGCGAGGTGATGACCCTCTTCTGGTAGTTGACATTTAATAACTAATAATAGTAATTATTTTTAGGGTCTTTGTGAACCATTAAACACTATGTTAGGCATACTCCAGACATGATCCCACTTCTCCCTATGTGGGGGACTAAATGAGAGTCCAGAGTAGGTAAGTCGCCCAGGGCAACAGCAAGTGTCAGAGTCCAGACTTCTTCAATCTGTCATTTTCCTTAAGCCAAGTCTAGGACCTGCACGTACTAACTAGGTTAGAATAAGGTTGAGCCAGGTGTGGTGGCACATGCCTTTGATCCTAGCAGAGCAGGACGGCAGTCTCATGAGAATCAGCCAGCCTGGTCTACAGGTGAGTTCCAGGACACGGGGAATACAGGGAGACCCTGTCCGAAAAGACCAAAAAAAAAAAAAAAAAAAGAGAGTAAGGTTGACAAACTGTCTGTAAAAGGCCATTATGCATGATCAACCATAGGGTCTCTGTGAATACTATTCAATTCTACCATTGAGACAAGATAGGTAAATGGATGATCATACTTATATTCCAGTAACACTTTATTTATAAAAATGGACAGTGGGCCAGAATTACCAGCCATCCTTGTATTAAACTACTCTAAGACTAGATTAATAATATATGCATGGCCATTACCTGCTGTATGACTAGCAAAGAACTCTTTACCAGGGAGTATGTGTGTGGTTTGAAGAAAATGAAAATGGGGGCGGAGAGATGCCTTAGGGTTAGTGAGCAAGGCTCTTGGCGATAGAGCGCGCAGTTCATCCGACGCACCCAATGGCGGCCTCAAGACTGATCTGTAACTCAATTACCAGGAGAACTCCAGTTCCGGGGAATCCAATACCC
>VZQC01007472.1:108151-146565 GCA_009823505.1 Rhizomys pruinosus
CCAGGCCTCCAACCTATTGGACTCTTCACTCCCCTGAGACTTTGACTTCTCTCCTGTCCTCCTTGGAAGCAGCAACCGGCTGCCTTGCCCAATAAAGGTTGTTTGTTTTTTTTTCCCCTGCCTGCATGGATGCTCGCTCATAGTTTCCACCTTACTCACCCTTAGACTCTGAACTCAGGGATCTGAACTCGCTCCTTAGTCTGTGCAGCAAGTGCTTGTGTCCACTCAGCTGTCTCCCAGTTCTGGTGGTTTGTTTTTTTTAAGGTGTGTGTGTGTGTGTGTGTGTGTGTGTATGTGTGTGTGTGTGTAAGGGGGGGTATCTCACTGTGAAGCCCAGGCAGGCTTTAGACTTCTGGACTCAAGGGTCCCTTTGCCTTAGCCTCAGGATTAGCTGGGACTGTGGGCATGTGCCACCATGCCTAGCCACTTGTAGTTGACTTCTAGCTGTCCCCCTGCTCAGGCCTGGTCTCAAGTGCAGTGCCCATGGAGTTCTGTAAGAGGGTGTCAGATCCCCTAGCACTGCAGTTATGGACGGTTTGTAGCTTCCGTGTGGGTGCTGGGATTTGAACCCAGGTCCTCTCCAAGAGCAGCCAGTGCTCTTAACTGTGGAGTCATTTTCTCTTATTTTAAATACTTGAAAAAAAAAATACTTGAGTCTCGGTTTCCCTAAGGAGCTTTATCCAGGTGCATCATGTAGTGCTGGGCAAGCAGACACCATCATTTGATGTCCTATTATTGAGTTGAACCTGTACTAAAAAGACATCATTAGTATAATTTAAACAAAAAGCTCCATTAGGGAACTGTGGATGCAGCTTAGTGGGTTGAGAGCTTGCGGTGCCAGCTGGAGAACCTGTTTGGATTCCCATCACCTGCATAAGTGGGATGCAGGAGAACGCTTTTATAATCCCAGCTCCTGCATCAGGGTGGGCCCTGAACACAGGATTCCCAGATTCCTAGTCTGGCCAAGGCACAGCCAAAGAGAGAGCTTGTCTCAAATAAGGTGGAAGGAAGGTGATGTTGACCTTTGACCACATTTGAATCATGGCATTGGGATGTTACAGCAAACGTCTCATAGGTCAAATTCTGTCACTGTAGCTGCAGCAGCTATTGATTGTGACATTGCTTTTTGTTTGGTTGATGGGGTCTCACTATGTAGCCCTCACTGGGCTGGAACTCTCTATAATAGACCAGGCTGACCTTGAATTTGTGGCAGTCCTTCTGCCTCTGCCTCCAGAGTGCTGAGACTGCGGCATGTACTGCCACTTCAGGCATGACTGTGGCAATTTGTTTGGGTTTTTTGGTCTTTTTGAGACAGGGTGTCCCTGTAGCCCAAGCTGGCCATGAACTCACAGAGATCCACTTGCCTCTTGTGTCCTGAGTGCTAGGGTTAAAGGCGTGGCATTTATTTATTTATTTATTTATTTATTTATTTATTGTCTTTTTGAAACAGAGTCTCCCTGCAGCCCCAGCTGTCCTGAAACTCACTATGTAGATCAGACTAGCTTTGAACTCACAGAGATCTGCCTGCCTTTGCCTCCTGAGTGCTGGGATTAAAGGTGAGTGCCACCACGCCTGGCAAGAAATGGCATATGTAACTACAGCATTATTCCATCAGGTGAAAGAAAAGGCAAAAGCAGAGAATCCTGGGAAATCATTCACTGTGAGCAGGCCTTGCTCTGTCAGTTCTCACCCAGTCTGTGCTTCAGTGTCTCTGGCCAGGGTGGCACTGTGGGTTTGCTTTTGGTAGCCACGAAGTGGACAGGCTTGTCCCTTCAGTTTTCCTCGGGTTGTTTGGTCTCGGCTTACAGGGCTTCGGGAAAGAATAGTTTCTGTTCTTAGTCATTTTTCGGGAGAAAATGGGATTAGAGCCAGGCATGGTAGTGCATGTCTACAATCCCAGCACTGGAGATGGAGGCAGAAGATTGGGAATTTTTTTTTTTTGTCTTTTCGAGACAGGGTCCCCCTGAAGTCCCCAGCTGTCCTGGAACTCACTCTGTAGACCAGACTGGCCTTGAACTCACAAAGATCCGCCTGCCTCTGCCTTCCAAGTGCTAGGATTAAAGGTGTGCGCCACCATGCCCAGCATCACCTGCATTTCTAAGTTAATGTCTTAGATTGGTGGACTTTTCCAGGCACCGTGTCATCCCTTTCACCTAATTTTGCCCATCCCTGCTTTGGTCCACTGTGTGTTAATTCTACAGTGTCCCTTTCAGTGTCCCAACTTCTCGGGTGCCCCAGCAGCGAGCACACACATTGTTTACCAGTACCTTTTATCTAGTATCCCTTCTGTCTCCTGAGCACAGAGCTGCTTAAATAGCCTCTGGGTCACAGTGATGCCCAAAGACCAGCAGGTCACATGCCCCAACCCCTATCTGATGCCACTGTCACTTCCTCAGAGACACCAAGGGACAGATACTTGAGACGCCTGTGTTCTAAGAGTTCCTGTTAGCTTCTGGGTTGAGTCATGTCGGTGCACAGACATCAATTTAGCAGCTTCTCTTTCTTGGCAGTGACCTTCAGACCTAAAAGTGGGCCACTGATACTCTAGAAGGGACCCTGAGAAAACGCACAATGTGTCCCCAGCCCTCAGGGCATCACAGACCATCATGTGTTCATTCAACAAATACTTCTGTACTCCCCTGAAGCCAGGTTCTAAGCCAGGTGCTGGTGGGGAGGGGCTTGATGAACCAGGAAGTCTGGATGAGGGCAGGCAAGGCACCAACTATTTTATTAACAGTTCTCGATTGGATCCTCAGTGCTGGGGCCCAAGCAGAGGGAGGAACAGCTGGGAGCTACAGACTTTCCCATTCATCCAGGGGAACCCAGTAACTCTCACCTTTCCACCTGGTTACCCGTGTTCTCCCACATGCCAGTCCCCCTGTCTGCTTAGAACCAGAACGTGTCCAGGACCACACCCAAGTGTACAGCACACTTCAAGCATCAGCACACTGCCTTCCCAGAGGAGCTGCTGCCAGTATAGAAATCACAATCTTGGGGGCTGGAGAGATATCCTAGTGGTTAAGAGCACCGACTGCTCTTGCAGAGGACCCGGGTTCGATCCCCAGCACCCACATGGCGGCTGAGAACCATCTGAAACTCCAATTCCAGGAGAACTCCAGTTCCAGGGGAATCCAACACCCTCTTCTGACTTCTGAGGCATTGCACGACGCGGGTGCACAGACCTACATGCAGACAGTACATGCATATAAATTAATTAATTAATTAATTAATTAATTAAATAAAAAAAAGAAATCACAATCTTATGCCCATATAAGTACCATCTTTGGAAGAGGTTCAGAGGGGTACTGCGAATGACTAGATTTTGAAGTATTTCCCACACACATACGCACATGCACACATTGTCTTTGGGGATTTCAAATGACTAAGTGTTGTGTGAACAAACATCAGACAGGAACCAATGACAGACCAAAATGATAACTGCACTAAACTCCAACCTGGTGAACCAAAGAGTTTATTAGGGGTTACTTACAGAAGTGTGGCTGAGGGGTTACTTACAAGAGCACAGACAACTCACAGGCAGCTGCCACTGAAAGGCCCAGGCCAGCAAGGGCAGCCCAGAGTGCTCCTGGAGACAGCTCTGCAGGCGAGTGTCCCCTCCCAAGCCACCGCTACTGCACCTTGTGAATTCCAGCTGTCCGGGACCTGGAAGGGTAGCTTCACTTTCAGGAGTCTCAGAAGCCTCCCTTCCCTTCCCCTCCCAGGACAGAATGTTTGAAATCCTTCGAAATTGCTCCATAACACTAAAACATGGGTCTGTTGGGGAGTTAAACTTGGACATTGACCTGCCTGTGACTTAAAAATCCAGGGCAGGTGGTGATGAAGAGGACCCTGGTTCAGTTTCCAGCACACACATGGTAGCTAACGAGCACCCGTAACTCCAGTTCCAGGTAATCCAACGCCATCTTCTGACTTCTGCGGGCATTGCACAACATGGGTGTACTGACATACATGTAGGCAAAACACTCATACACATAAAATGCAAATAATATAAAATATTTTATAAGGATGGGGACAAGCAAATGGCTCAACAGAGAAACACTTGCTGCTAAGTCTGACTTCAATTTGATCCCCAGGCCCCACAGGATTGAAGGGAAGAACTGACTCCTGCAAGTTGTCCTCTGACCTCCATATGTACACCTTGGCACAGATCCCTGTCCCAACCACACACAAATAAATAATAATAGATAAATAAATAAATAAATAATGTATTTTTAAATAAATACTCAGGCCTATGCAACTAATTTTTCTTTCCAGTATAAGACTCAAACCCAACTTGGGAGGCAGAGGCAGGTGGATCTTTATGAGTTCGAGGCCAGCCTGGTCTATAGAGTGAGTTCCAGGACAGCTGGGACTACAGGGAGACCCTGTCTCAAAAAGACCAAAAAAAAAAAGACTCAAACCCAGGAAGAACCCACGAATGCCAGGGAAGCCAAGCTACATCCCAGCCCATATGCAAATAATCTAAAATAACATGTAGGGTCTCAAGGAAATTCAGTGTCTAAGACACCTCCAGAAGAGAGCTATACTTGAGTCAGCCTCTCAATAACCACAGAAGATTCCAGCCATCTTCACTCTATAGTCTCTTAAGTTCCTGGATCACACCTGGAGCGCCTTCCTTCACCACACACCCAGTGCAAGGCTTCCAGATGTGGTAAGAGATAATGAGAGAGAGAGAGAGAGAGAGAGAGAGNACTAAAAAGACATCATTAGTATAATTTAAACAAAAAGCTCCATTAGGGAACTGTGGATGCAGCTTAGTGGGTTGAGAGCTTGCGGTGCCAGCTGGAGAACCTGTTTGGATTCCCATCACCTGCATAAGTGGGATGCAGGAGAACGCTTTTATAATCCCAGCTCCTGCATCAGGGTGGGCCCTGAACACAGGATTCCCAGATTCCTAGTCTGGCCAAGGCACAGCCAAAGAGAGAGCTTGTCTCAAATAAGGTGGAAGGAAGGTGATGTTGACCTTTGACCACATTTGAATCATGGCATTGGGATGTTACAGCAAACGTCTCATAGGTCAAATTCTGTCACTGTAGCTGCAGCAGCTATTGATTGTGACATTGCTTTTTGTTTGGTTGATGGGGTCTCACTATGTAGCCCTCACTGGGCTGGAACTCTCTATAATAGACCAGGCTGACCTTGAATTTGTGGCAGTCCTTCTGCCTCTGCCTCCAGAGTGCTGAGACTGCGGCATGTACTGCCACTTCAGGCATGACTGTGGCAATTTGTTTGGGTTTTTTGGTCTTTTTGAGACAGGGTGTCCCTGTAGCCCAAGCTGGCCATGAACTCACAGAGATCCACTTGCCTCTTGTGTCCTGAGTGCTAGGGTTAAAGGCGTGGCATTTATTTATTTATTTATTTATTTATTTATTTATTGTCTTTTTGAAACAGAGTCTCCCTGCAGCCCCAGCTGTCCTGAAACTCACTATGTAGATCAGACTAGCTTTGAACTCACAGAGATCTGCCTGCCTTTGCCTCCTGAGTGCTGGGATTAAAGGTGAGTGCCACCACGCCTGGCAAGAAATGGCATATGTAACTACAGCATTATTCCATCAGGTGAAAGAAAAGGCAAAAGCAGAGAATCCTGGGAAATCATTCACTGTGAGCAGGCCTTGCTCTGTCAGTTCTCACCCAGTCTGTGCTTCAGTGTCTCTGGCCAGGGTGGCACTGTGGGTTTGCTTTTGGTAGCCACGAAGTGGACAGGCTTGTCCCTTCAGTTTTCCTCGGGTTGTTTGGTCTCGGCTTACAGGGCTTCGGGAAAGAATAGTTTCTGTTCTTAGTCATTTTTCGGGAGAAAATGGGATTAGAGCCAGGCATGGTAGTGCATGTCTACAATCCCAGCACTGGAGATGGAGGCAGAAGATTGGGAATTTTTTTTTTTTGTCTTTTCGAGACAGGGTCCCCCTGAAGTCCCCAGCTGTCCTGGAACTCACTCTGTAGACCAGACTGGCCTTGAACTCACAAAGATCCGCCTGCCTCTGCCTTCCAAGTGCTAGGATTAAAGGTGTGCGCCACCATGCCCAGCATCACCTGCATTTCTAAGTTAATGTCTTAGATTGGTGGACTTTTCCAGGCACCGTGTCATCCCTTTCACCTAATTTTTCCCATCCCTGCTTTGGTCCACTGTGTGTTAATTCTACAGTGTCCCTTTCAGTGTCCCAACTTCTCGGGTGCCCCAGCAGCGAGCACACACATTGTTTACCAGTACCTTTTATCTAGTATCCCTTCTGTCTCCTGAGCACAGAGCTGCTTAAATAGCCTCTGGGTCACAGTGATGCCCAAAGACCAGCAGGTCACATGCCCCAACCCCTATCTGATGCCACTGTCACTTCCTCAGAGACACCAAGGGACAGATACTTGAGACGCCTGTGTTCTAAGAGTTCCTGTTAGCTTCTGGGTTGAGTCATGTCGGTGCACAGACATCAATTTAGCAGCTTCTCTTTCTTGGCAGTGACCTTCAGACCTAAAAGTGGGCCACTGATACTCTAGAAGGGACCCTGAGAAAACGCACAATGTGTCCCCAGCCCTCAGGGCATCACAGACCATCATGTGTTCATTCAACAAATACTTCTGTACTCCCCTGAAGCCAGGTTCTAAGCCAGGTGCTGGTGGGGAGGGGCTTGATGAACCAGGAAGTCTGGATGAGGGCAGGCAAGGCACCAACTATTTTATTAACAGTTCTCGATTGGATCCTCAGTGCTGGGGCCCAAGCAGAGGGAGGAACAGCTGGGAGCTACAGACTTTCCCATTCATCCAGGGGAACCCAGTAACTCTCACCTTTCCACCTGGTTACCCGTGTTCTCCCACATGCCAGTCCCCCTGTCTGCTTAGAACCAGAACGTGTCCAGGACCACACCCAAGTGTACAGCACACTTCAAGCATCAGCACACTGCCTTCCCAGAGGAGCTGCTGCCAGTATAGAAATCACAATCTTGGGGGCTGGAGAGATATCCTAGTGGTTAAGAGCACCGACTGCTCTTGCAGAGGACCCGGGTTCGATCCCCAGCACCCACATGGCGGCTGAGAACCATCTGAAACTCCAATTCCAGGAGAACTCCAGTTCCAGGGGAATCCAACACCCTCTTCTGACTTCTGAGGCATTGCACGACGCGGGTGCACAGACCTACATGCAGACAGTACATGCATATAAATTAATTAATTAATTAATTAATTAAATAAATAAAAAAAAGAAATCACAATCTTATGCCCATATAAGTACCATCTTTGGAAGAGGTTCAGAGGGGTACTGCGAATGACTAGATTTTGAAGTATTTCCCACACACATACGCACATGCACACATTGTCTTTGGGGATTTCAAATGACTAAGTGTTGTGTGAACAAACATCAGACAGGAACCAATGACAGACCAAAATGATAACTGCACTAAACTCCAACCTGGTGAACCAAAGAGTTTATTAGGGGTTACTTACAGAAGTGTGGCTGAGGGGTTACTTACAAGAGCACAGACAACTCACAGGCAGCTGCCACTGAAAGGCCCAGGCCAGCAAGGGCAGCCCAGAGTGCTCCTGGAGACAGCTCTGCAGGCGAGTGTCCCCTCCCAAGCCACCGCTACTGCACCTTGTGAATTCCAGCTGTCCGGGACCTGGAAGGGTAGCTTCACTTTCAGGAGTCTCAGAAGCCTCCCTTCCCTTCCCCTCCCAGGACAGAATGTTTGAAATCCTTCGAAATTGCTCCATAACACTAAAACATGGGTCTGTTGGGGAGTTAAACTTGGACATTGACCTGCCTGTGACTTAAAAATCCAGGGCAGGTGGTGATGAAGAGGACCCTGGTTCAGTTTCCAGCACACACATGGTAGCTAACGAGCACCCGTAACTCCAGTTCCAGGTAATCCAACGCCATCTTCTGACTTCTGCGGGCATTGCACAACATGGGTGTACTGACATACATGTAGGCAAAACACTCATACACATAAAATGCAAATAATATAAAATATTTTATAAGGATGGGGACAAGCAAATGGCTCAACAGAGAAACACTTGCTGCTAAGTCTGACTTCAATTTGATCCCCAGGCCCCACAGGATTGAAGGGAAGAACTGACTCCTGCAAGTTGTCCTCTGACCTCCATATGTACACCTTGGCACAGATCCCTGTCCCAACCACACACAAATAAATAATAATAGATAAATAAATAAATAAATAATGTATTTTTAAATAAATACTCAGGCCTATGCAACTAATTTTTCTTTCCAGTATAAGACTCAAACCCAACTTGGGAGGCAGAGGCAGGTGGATCTTTATGAGTTCGAGGCCAGCCTGGTCTATAGAGTGAGTTCCAGGACAGCTGGGACTACAGGGAGACCCTGTCTCAAAAAGACCAAAAAAAAAAAGACTCAAACCCAGGAAGAACCCACGAATGCCAGGGAAGCCAAGCTACATCCCAGCCCATATGCAAATAATCTAAAATAACATGTAGGGTCTCAAGGAAATTCAGTGTCTAAGACACCTCCAGAAGAGAGCTATACTTGAGTCAGCCTCTCAATAACCACAGAAGATTCCAGCCATCTTCACTCTATAGTCTCTTAAGTTCCTGGATCACACCTGGAGCGCCTTCCTTCACCACACACCCAGTGCAAGGCTTCCAGATGTGGTAAGAGATAATGAGAGAGAGAGAGAGAGAGAGAGAGAGAGAGAGAGAGAGAGAGAGAGAGAGAAAGAGAGAATATGACCTCTGTCCCTGTTCCATTGCTCCAAGTGACTATGGTGTCCCTGAACCTTGCCCTCTGAACAAATTTCTCAGTCCATTCAAGACTTCTGGATGACTGTGGAGTATGTGTACTGGTTCATTAGTCCTCTGATTTGCGGGGTGCTGAGACGCACACGTACTGCGTGCTGTGACCCGGCATTATCTCTGAAGGCTTCCCTAATCCCTTCTTGCTTCTCCAGCATCTCAGGGTCGCAGGGACCACCCAGATCTGTCAGGCTCTGGAATGTATCCCCAATGGTCATGTCCTCTCCCATCACCCCAAAGCTCCTCTCAACCCTTTCTTATTTCTTGCCTCCTCTTGTTTTTTCAGTGTGTGTGTGTGTGTGTGTGCACACCTGTGAGGGTGGGTTGGTGCACCCATGCACTCACACAGATGACATGAATGCTCCATCACTCTCTGCTGACACATGGTCTCTCACTGACCCTGGAGCTAAGCCGGGAGCCCAACAAGCCCTGGTGACCTCCTGTCTCCACCCACCCCAGCCCCACAGTTACAGGCCTGTGCAGCCACACCCAGCTTTTTTTTTTTTTAATGTGACAGCTAGGGATTCGAACTCAGGTCCTCATGCTTGCACAGTAACCACGCTTACCCACTAAGTCATCTCCCCAGCTTATCCTTCCTCTTTTTCAAAGTGCTGTTGTTTTTCTTAATATTACTTCACCCCTCCCCAAAATACAGTTATACAAGTAGATGTGGGAGGAAGAAAAGAAACATGTCATGGATGACTAAGACTGCCTAGCTCCCTCAACACTTGCGATAGTGTCAGAATTGGCTCTGGCTCGCCCCAGGCTCTGTAGAAATCCTCTGCCGAGGGTGTGATTTTTCCTGAAGATCATTCTTTCCAGATGACCAAATGCTGGAATGTGTCACCAGCACAGATTGTTCTTTACTGCCAGAATCTGTAATCAGGGCACAGAACTCAGGGTCATTCTAAAGTGATTTCCCCTCCTAAAGAGCCAACTGGTGTTTCCTGGAAGTTTTGTCTCTAATCAGAGCCTATCCCTCCCTTACTGCTGCTCTGGTTTCTAGAAATAATAGCTTTTCCTGAAATCCAATGACCTCAAGAAGGAAAAAGGTTCATCTTACATCTCCAGCTTAAGGGAAGATCAACAGCAATCAGGCTTCTAGGAAGGACCAGAGCTCAAAGTCTCTGAGATGGGAGGAACAGTGAGCACCCTCACCTCCTGTCCCATAACCACAGAACTTCAGAGTTCTACAAACCTCGAGAAATATGAGAAATGTCACCTGGGACTGAGAAGCAGCTCATTCAATAAAATGCTTACGATCTGAGTTGCATTCCCATCACCCAAGAAAAAAGCTTATTATTCAGAAGTTCCAGGCCAATGAGAGACATTGTCTCAAAAAACAAGGTGGATGGTGCCTGAGGTACAACAGCCAAGGTCGACCTCTGCCTCCTCACATGTAAGGCCAACTGAAGAGGTATTAAAAGGGGCCTGGAGAGATGGCTCCACAGTCCAAAACTCTGGCTGCTCTTGCAGAAGACCAGGGTTTGGTTCCCAGCACTCACCTGGCAGCTCATAACCATCTCCAGAAAATCTAACCTCTGTAGACACCAGGAACACATGTGGTGAACATACATGCATAGATGGAGGCAAACATTCATACAGATAAAATAAATATTTTTAATTACATTTCTTTTTTTTTTTTTTGAGACAGTGTCTCCCTGTAGCCTCCAGCTGGCCTGGTACTCGCTATGTAGACCAGGCTGGCCTTGAACTCATGGATATCCACCTGCCTCTGCCTCCCAAGTGCTGGGATTAAAGGTGTGCACCACAGAGCCCTGTAATATCTTTTAAAAAGAAAGATGTAACAGGGATTTCCAAGCTGGGTATGATGGCTCATGCCTGTAATCTCAGCATTTAGGAAGGGGAAGCTGGATGGGTGCTGGGAGTTCAAGGCCAGCCTGGGCTACACAGTGAGTTCTGGGCTAGCCTGAGTTACAGAATGAGACCGTACTTCCCAAAACCAAACAGCCATAGAGATGGCTCAGTGGGTAAAAGCACTTCCATGAAAGCCTGGTATCTGAGCCGGATCCCTGGATCCCACTGTGGAGGGAGAGAATTAACTTCTAAGATTCTAAAAATGGTCCTCGGACTCCAGGACTGAGGAATTTCTCCACCTGTGCTCACCCCCCCATCCCTGGGACTGCTCATGAGAAGTCAGAGAGTTTAATGGACACATCTCACACAAATAATTCAAATTCACACAGACTGTTCACATAATCTCATCACTGTGGAATCTGCTCCTGTCTCAAACAGATCTGAAACATTCCATAATTAAGGCAGTTCTGTGTACAAAGGCAAACACCTGTGATCCTAGCACTAGGAAATCTAAGGCAGGAGAATGTCCAGTTTGAGGCCAGCCTGGTCCACAGATCAAGTTCTTGGACTGCAAAATGAGACTCTAGCTCAAACAAACCAGGTCTGAGAATGTAACTCAGATAGCAGACCCCTTGCACAGCATGATCACCAGAGATTTGAAAATAATCTACTGCTTTCCTAGAAGGTCAAGAACTGGAAAACCCAGGCATCTAAAGGTGTAATTTAAAGGTTTCAGTGTATGGGTACTGGAGAGATGGCCTAGTGGTTAAGAGCACCTACTGCTCTTGCAGAGGACCCAGGTTCGATCCCCGGCACCCACATGGCGGTTGAGAACCGTCTGTAACTCCAATTCAAGAAGTCCAGTTCCAGAGGAATCAGACACCCTCTTCTGACCTCCGTGGCATTGCACGACACGGGTAAACAAACCTACATGCAGACAGTACATTCATACACATAAAAATAAATAAATAATAAAAAAGAAATTAAAAAAAATGTTTCAATGTATGGCCTGCCCCTGGTCCTTGGGTATTTAATAAATAATGAACCATGTTTCCTCCCTTGGGTCTTTTAGGACCACAGGTGGAAACCTGCCTTTTACAAGTAGCTAGACCCATCTGCCCAAGACTGACAAACACTTAACAATAATGATCTTTAAGAAAACAAAATCGGGCTGGAGAGATAGCCTAGCGGTTAAGAGCGCCGACCGCTCTTACAGAGGACGCCGGTTCGATCCCCAGCACCCACATGGCGGCTAAGAACCGTCTGAAACTCCAATTCCAGGAGAACTCCAGTTCCAGGGGAATCCGATACCCTCTTCTGACCTCCGCGGCGTTGCACGACACGGGTGCACAAACTTGCATGCAGACAGTACATTCATACACATACAGAAATAAATATTAATAAAAAAAAAATTAAAAAAAAAAAAGAAAACAAAATCACTTAAGCTGATCATCTTTATTGGACTTGGAAGCAACCTCATAACATGTGCATTAAAAATTTGAAGATTTTTATGTCCATTTTAGTCTTTCAAATACCTTTTAATCCAGCGATATTCTTTTTTTAAATATTTATTTATTTATTTATTTATTTATTTATTTATTTATTTATTTATATGAATGTACTGTCTGCATGTAGGTCTGTGTACCCATGTCATGCAATGCCGCGGAGGTCAGAAGAGGGTGTCGGATTCCTCTGGAACTGGAGTTCTCCTGGAATTGGAGTTACAGACGGTTCTCAGCCGCCATGTGGGTGCTGGGGATCGAACCCGGGTCCTCTGTAAGAGCAGTCGGCGCTCTTAACCGCTAGGCCATCTCTCCAGCCCCCCAGCGATATTCTTAAACACGCCAACAAATATTGTCTTTCTTCACAAGTCATCCTGCGATGGCCTGCAAACTTTATCTTCTCAGGTGCCCTCCTTCTCCACAGAATCAAGTTTTTAGCCCTCCCTCCCCATCTTTTCTTGCACTTTGGCTGGTGGTGGTGGGGTGTAGTGGTCCTCACCCGATTGCCCTAACATTTTAGAGAATATGGAAAGGCCATAGTGCCCATATATGCCAGAGAATCTTGGACTTCAATGAGCAATATGTCTCCTGGGTACTTGTTAAAATACAGATTTAAAAAAAAATGCAGATTCCACCAGGCGTGGTGGCGCACACCTTTAAATCTAGCACTTGGGAGGCAGAGTCAGGCAGATCTTTGTGAGTTCAAGGCCAGCCTGGTCTACAGAGTAAGTTCCAGGACAGCTGGGGCTACAAGGAGACCCTGTCTTGAAAAGACCAAAAATAAATAAATAAATAAATAAATAAATAAATAAATAAATAAATAAAATAAAATAAAATAAAATAAAATAAAATGCAGATTCCTGGACACCCTGTCCAAGGGAAGGCTTGTCAGAGTAGACAGGAAGTCGGGATTATAACCAGGATCCCTGTGGTTGAGGCTGAAGCACCATAGCTTTGTAGTTTTAAGGTTTTATTTTTATTTAGTTATTTTTAATCTGTTACTGTGTGTAAAGATGATCCAGTAAGGAGACAGACAGTGGTGACCTCTGGAAGATGGACCCTCCTGCCACTGCCAGTCCTCAGGCCACTGCTCTGAAAAGCCTGGTTGCTCCCCAGTCTGGTTCTGCAGGGCAGCTCTGCCATGGCAAGACCTCAGAGGGGTCACGTTGCCCATTTATTATTATTATTATTATTATTATTATTATTATTATATGTGTGTGTGTGTGTGTGTGTGTGTGTGTGTGTGCCTGTAGGGCCCAGAAGAGGGTGACCAATCTCCTGGAGCTGGAGTCAGAAGCCATTGTATGGCCCCCATTTCTCCATGGGTGCTGACTCTGAACTCCAATCCTCTGTAAGCACAGTGCTCACTCTTACCTACCCAGCCAACTCTCCAGCACTAGCTTTAGACTCTTAAACTAGACGATAGAGACAAATCGTCTCTCAACTACTTCCCAGCTCCCGTCCCTGAGCCTTCTGCTGAGTCATCACGTAAGGATGGGACCAACCGCTTCTTTCCCTTTCCCTGTCTTTGTGGACCTTTCAGGACTGGGGTCCGACCCCATCTCCCTCACAGCCGTTGGCCCAGCCATTCCCAAAAGATGCCAGCCGCCCCCGCCCTGGGGGACAATTCCAACTGGGTTCTAGCTCCAGGGTCCACCTTCCTCAGACCCTTACAACCTCAAGGAGAACACCAGCATATCATGACCAGCCATCTCCATGGCAACCAGCAGGATGTCATGAGCACTGAACGGTGACTTCACGGCGTGGGGATTCCAGAGAAGGGACTCGGGGGTGGGGGAGGGGAGTGGGCGACCCCCCCACTCCATGACCCCGCCTCAGCCACAACGAGGGATCCCTCTTCCCTCCCGCCCCAACTCTCTGCCCCAGGCCCTGCGGTTCCCCCAGAGGTCATAAGAGGGGGTGCTGATGGCTTGTCACCCAGGCCCCCTAGCATCACCCGGGGCGATGACGGAGAGCTGGGATGCAGGACGCTCTAGAGCCCCGGGAACAGAGAGGGACCCCTGGCGTGCAGGGCGCGGGGCGGTTGCGGGAGAGGGCTGGGGCGGGAGCAGGCAGGGGCGGGGGCGGGCGGTCCTCTAAGTCCCACCTTCGGAGGCGGTGCCTGGCGGCGGGGAGTGTCAGGAAGAGGAAGAGCGCGGCCCGCGGTGTGGTGCGCGGCGCGCGGAGCAGGGGCCGGGCCGAGCAGCGCCGCGCGGGCCACCATGGCCACGGACGAGCTGGCCAGCAAGCTGAGCCGCCGGCTGCAGATGGAGGACGAGGGCGGCGAGGCAGCCGAGCAGCCCGGCCTCAACGGGGCGGCGGGGGCGGCAGCGGCGGCTCCCGACGAGGCTGCCGAGGCGCTGGGCAGCGCGGACGAAGAGCTGAGCGCCAAGCTGCTGCGGCGCGCGGACCTGAACCAGGGCATCGGCGAGCCCCAGTCGCCCAGCCGCCGCGTCTTCAACCCCTACACCGAGTTCAAGGAGTTCTCCAGGAAGCAGATCAAAGACATGGAGAAGATGTTCAAACAGTGAGTGCCCTCGCGCCCCCGCCACCCCAGCCCCCAGGGTCCCGCAGCGCCCCAGCCAGGCTCCTGCAGAACCGCGACACCCTGGAACACCCCCGAGCTGGGAACTCCGTAGCCCCTGCCCAAGAGGCTTTCTGGACGGTCACCCCACCGTGCATATAGGGTCTGGGGACCCCCCATCCAGGCCCTGGCACGCGACTCCTCCTCTTGGGGATACTGCCTCCAGGACCCTGTAGGCCTCCACACAAGGGTTAGAGAGCTCCCCCACCCCGAGGTTCCTACCAGATAATCGCGCACCCCCATCGAGTGTCCCGCCACCCCCCCACCACACACACACACACACACACACACACAGGGGTGTACACAGGGGTGCAGACCCAGCTCTCGCTGCTAGTGCTCCTGAACCCACCACCCTACTCCCACACACAGGACCAGTGGCGTCCCTTCTTTCCTTGGCAGTGACTCGGCCCCCTACCCCCACCGCAGCAAACGCACCCCACCCATCTCAAAGGGGACATTGTCTGACCCCTTGCCCGAGGCATGCATTTCACTGGGATCCTTTAATTTCTTCTGCTAGCTCTTGTTTCCTCTCAACATGGGTAGGGACCCTCTACACCCATTATTCTATGTTTACTAACTGCGGGTGAAAGCACTCCAGCCCCTTCTGTACCACCCCCACCCACCCTGTTGGCCAGGTCCCAAATCCTTACCACTCAAGGAAGTGGTCTTACTGCAGAAGGGCCCCTCTATCCCTGTCCCCTGTCTGCAGGCATGGAACTCCTCCATAATCCCATCAGGGCCGAGTCCCCCTCTGGACTCAGTCCTAGTCTGTACACTGTGGGTCCTCCTCTGCCCCCCCCTCCCGCACCTAGCAGCTTTGCAGTAGTAGCTTCTTCACTTTCTATCAGAAGGCTGTCCTCTTCCCCAGGCTGTCCCTCCCCACATAGGATCCCTGGTGCCCCACACCCCCTCTAGGCAGTTAGGGGAGCCGTTGCTGTGTGCCTTGCCCAGTGACTCTCACTCCTCCCCTTATTCCTGTGATTCCAAGATGTGCCCTTATCAGGTTAGAAGGACTTCTCCTATTTCTGTGGGTTCAGCCCTTCCACCTCCCGCAAAACTAAACAATATCTGGGGGGGGGGGGTCTAGTTCCTTCCCTTCCACTTCTGTCTGGTCTGATACTGACAGCTCCCCTCTCCCCAACCATGCTTGTGCCCGTGGGGGTGGGGATGGTGGCAGCGGCCGTGCACAGGACAGCCTTCCCCGCTGCCTTTCACCTTCCCCTTGAGTACTAGACTGGAGTGCATCCCAAGAGTTGGGCTAGGACGGTAGGACCGTAGGAAGCTGAGGTTTGCAGGGGGAACAGGGGGGAGGGTGAAGTGTGGTGAGCAGAAGGTCTCCAGGTGAAGAACAGCCTCAGCCACACCCAGCCCAGGCACCAGCCCGGAAGTCCAGTAAGGGGCGTATCCTAAGTCCAATTCTGAGAGAGGCTCTTCCACGCCTCATTCCTCCCTATGTCTGTAATTTCTCATTTATTTCCCACACAAGGGAAGAGGGTTTTGGTTCCCAGCTCAGGTGGCTAAAAGCTCCATGCTGTTCCACATCCCCCTACACCTGAGCCCCTACATGGAGGTCACAGGGCTGTAGGAGCCCCCTTTGCCTCAGGGTCCCCACAGGAGTTCTTATAAAGTTTCTTCCTGTCCAAACTGACCAGGCCAGGGCAGCAGGAGTCCCACTTTGCTGGCTCTTTAACTCTAGGCCTCTGTGGCTTTACCTGTGGCTTCCAGGTAGCACTGCCCTGTGGGGTATTCCAATGAGTCATAGATCCTGCAGAGATAGGACTTACTTGGGC
Source organism: Rhizomys pruinosus (assembly GCA_009823505.1). Taxonomy (NCBI): domain Eukaryota; kingdom Metazoa; phylum Chordata; class Mammalia; order Rodentia; family Spalacidae; genus Rhizomys; species Rhizomys pruinosus. The sequence continues at coordinate 124,621 of VZQC01007472.1, forward strand.
AATAAGGAACTCGGGCTGCCTCCCACCAGCTCCTGACCCTGGCCAGTTTCATCACCCTTACACAGATGGAGTCGGGCCACAAACTAGTATAAAGTAACTCAACAGGGCCACACAGCTGGAGAGGATGGAAGGCTTCGAACCCAGACCCACTCCAAAACCCACACTCCTCCCTTGAGCATTTTCCATCCCGGACTTGTATCGGTGTCTCGCAGCAAGCTCCGGCTTCCTTCCGTGTGTGTGGCTGACTTTCCCTTATGCCTTTGCCGCCATTCTCCTACAGTGTTCGATAAGATTCAACCTCGGGAACCCAAACACCCCCAAAGAGCAGACTAGGGAGACTGCATTTTGGCCAGTGAGGAACCAGTACAGAGAATGGTCTTGAAGTTGTGTTTGCAAAAAGCGCTCACTTTTTTTACACAGCCTGCTTCAGGCACTAGTTTGACTAAGAGGTACTTTCATGGAGATTAGGGGGAGCCGGACCCCTCCAAGCCATGTCTTGCTTGTTGGGATGGGTGACTGGTGACGGGGCAGGAAGGGGCCAGAAAGCTGGACCCTCTAGGGAAGGAAGTGCCACTCGCCAGGGCCCCTGGCCAGGGTGCAAAGCTGCTGATTATGTATTCAAGGAAACAAGGCCTTACTGTGCCCACAGCCCAGCCCAGCTGAGCTCTGGCTGGGAACAGCCACAGCCAGCCTCTCAGAGCACAAAACGCCTGCTCTGTTTCTACTGTGCAAGTGGCCGCTGCCTCCTGGGGCCCAGCAGGTCCCAGGGATGGCAGCCAGGCCTCTGCTGAGAGCAGGAGCAGGGAGGAGGGAAGCCGTGCCCCTGAGAAATCATGCCAGCCCTAGGCGCTGGCCTTGGCCTGGCAGGCAGAGAATGGAGAGCTGGCCTTGTCCTGGCAGCCAGAGCCAGGAAGCTGGGCTTCCCTCATCCACTTGTCCTATCTTCGAGAGGAACTGTGCGTGGTGGTTCATAGGCATATCTACTCCGCCTCTATTCTGAGGGGTCCTGACTGATGATGCCCATCAGAACTGCTGTCCAGAGTCTTCTGGTTCATTATTCCATACAGACACAGCACGTCTAGCCTGAGGACAGTGGTGAAGGGAGAAGGGAGGGACAGCAGGCTTTGCTGTGCATCACATCACTGACCTCCACACCGAGAGCCACACAGTCACCCCAAGAGAAACCGCTGGCTGGCTTCAACCCCTCCCCCCATTTTGCAGACGAGGAAACTGAGACCCAGAAAGAAGTGACCTGGTCAGGGTCACGGGAGGTTTTCTGGGATGCTATAGGCTGAGTTCTGCCTGCTGTCACGTACGATGGGCCTGCACACATCACGGAGCCTGTGCTCTAGCCTCCTGGCTGGCCTCATCCCCCTCTCTTCTCCTTCCCTCTCTTCCCACCCACCCAGTGTTATTTCTACAACCTTCCAAGACAAAAAAGCATGGGACAGCCTCAGAGACTGTGAGAGCTGTCCATCCCTGACTGACAACAGCAGCCTAGGTGGAGCTCTAGAGGTTTTGGAAAGCCGACACTTGCCTGAAAGGCAAACAGCCAGCCAGGTAACTGTGACTCTGTGATGGGATCTGAGGAAGATGCCCTAGTTCCTGGCCTTGCCTGGCCACACTGGCCTTGTCCCCAGCCTCCTCCCCACCTGCTTCGTCTCATGACCCCCCCTGTCAGGCAACCAAGCCTTCCCTTCAGGAGCTCTAGAAGCCACCAGCCCTTTTTTTTTTTTTGTCCTTTTGAGACAGGGTCTCCCTGTAGCTCCTGCTGTCCTGGAACTCACTATGTAGATCAGGCTGGCCTTGAACTCACAGAGATCCTCCTGCCTCTGCCTCCCAAGTGCTGGAATTAAAGGCACATGCCACCACCAAGCCCAGCTATCCTTCCTTCCCTTTCTTCCCCTCCTTTCTGCAGCCTAGGGAGCCCAGTAGTGCACACCTTTAATCCCAGCACTTGGGAGGCAGAGGCAGGTGGTTCTCTGTGAATTCAGCCTGGTCTACATAGTGAGCTCGAGGTCAGCTGAGGGTTTGAGTCCCACAAGTGGATTTGGAGCAAATTATTTTCTGAGCCTCTTTTCTTTTCCTGAAATAAAGAGTTCTCACTTCATGGCACTGCGTGCTTATAACCCAGTGCTTAACAGAGTCAGTACTTACTACGTTACCATCATCCCAGGTTCAGCATATGCCCTGGTGGCCAGTCATCAAAGCTGACACTGAAGTGGCTCCAAACGAGCCGTTGCCAGCCCCCCCAACCCCCCACCCCCACCCAGAGCTGCCTGGCTGTTAAGCTGGCAGCAACCCTTTGCTTTGGGCCAGAATGACTGGGATTCAGCCTGGAAATCTTCTTTACTTTTGCCCAACAGACACTCTGATTGACAGCTACATATTGCTCTGATAAATAACAAAAATAGAGAAATGAATTCATTATCACTTAATTACAGGGAAGGCAGGTGGCAGGAAAAAGGAAGAGCAAACAGCAGCCCTGGAGTGACACAAAACTGGGACACCAGCCCCTTGCTTGCTGCCACCCAGCTGGACATCCCTGGGCAGGGTACTGGACTTCTGAGCCTCAGTTCCCCCCGGGGCTATAGGACCTAGTTGGTAAAGCTTTAAGAATTGGGTATGAAAAACAGAATCAATCATAGTATATGCCTGAGGACTGTTTACTTCATGGATGGTGTTTCTAGAAAACAGTGATTCTTCCTCCAGTCACTCATTACGTCTCTGTGTGTACAAGTTCCAGCCTTTGAGACGCTAAAGGCTTCAGAGAACATGACATTTGGGGACCCACAGGACCAACAATGAAAGGTTCCTGTATTTCTACCATCAAGAAGGACCTCAGCCACATGGTCCTCACAGCCAGCCCTCCCTGCTCTGTGCCCTGTCTTTATTAATTAGAGCCACCCAGGCCAGCTGCTCCCAACAGAACTTCTTACCTGTGTGGCTTAGGGGTCAAGTTTAATCCTCACATCAGCACAAAGAAATAGACACAATCATGTTGTGGCACACACCTTTAATCCCAGCACTTGGGAGGCAGAAGCAGGGGGATCTCTACGAGTGAGTTCAAAGCCAGCCTGGTCTACAGAGTGAGTTTCAGGATAGCTGGGGCTACAGGGAGGCCCTGAGAATTTGAGTCACTTGGCCAAGGTCGTAAATAAATGCTGGTGGCAGAGAGGTTGAGCTCCTTGTTTGCAGAAGTCAAGAGCTTGGTTGTGTGGGGGTGGGGTGGCTCACACCCCAGGGAGGGAGGATTCCCAGCCGTGGGCCCCTCTCCATTCCTCCCACTTCCCCTCTGCAGCTGAATCACCTCCTCCCTCCTGGGGACTTTCCACTTCCCTGCATTTATACATCCCACCTGCCTTCTTTTCTTCTTCAGCCCTTCCTGCTACTGGAGACCAAGGCTCAGCTTCAGCTAGAAGTGTCCAGGCTCAGGGTCCCAAGCCCTGCTGCCTTGGGGCAGGTCAAGAGGCCCTTCCTGCAAGGCCAGGCCAGCCCAGCTGAAAAGTTACAGTCACTTCGAAACCTCTTGCAGGGACAGTCCCCCCACACTCTAGCAGCTGAGTTCCTTCTGGCTGCCCAGCAGCCTTCTTAGCGGACTTCCGCTTTGCAAGAACAGAGGTGTTAGCAATGAATGCCAAGCAGGTGTGGCTAGCCCAGCCCAGCCCAGGCCTGAGCAGTGCTGAGCCTGGAGGAAGTCCCTCCTAGACTCAGTTATTCAGCTGATTAAGGAGTCTACTGTTGACCCACTGTGTTCCAGGCCTCTGGCCCCCTTCTTAATCCTTTCTTAAAATCCTCCAGAGATTCCCAGCACCCACTTTACAGATAGGAAGTATGGGTCTCAGAAGGTTAAAATCTCTTAACCAGTGAGAGGCAGAGGCAGAACTTGAACTTGGGTCTGACTCTAGATACCTCGTTCCCTCATTCACATGATCCCCAGACCTGCAGCATCAGCTGTATCCCGAGCTTGTTGAAAACTCAGAGGCCCAGAAGTTCCCCCAGAGCTGTCAAATCTGAATCCATCTCAGGAAGTCTCCCCGCATGCACACGGGAGCGCTGGGCAAGCCTTGCTGTGCAGGCCTGTCACCTCAGCTGCTCAGGAGGCTGGGGCAGAAGGATGAAAAGTTCAAGGCTAGCCTGTGTTGCAGAGTAGGTTCCAAACCAGCATCTTAGATAGTTAGAAAGATGGTCAGATATGGTGCCATGCCTTTAATCCCAGCACTCAGGAGGTAGATCTCTGAATTCAAGGCCAGCTTGATCTATATAGTCCCTTCTAGGCCAGCCAGAGCTCCATAGACACTGAAAGAAAGAAAAGAGAAGAGAGGAGAGGGGAGGGGAGAGAAGAAAGAGAAACAATACTAGGAACATGGCTCAGTGGTAGGGCCCTTGCCTATAGCGTGTAGGAGACTCTCGAATTAATCCCCAATACTACCAAGAGGGAGAAGGGGGGATAGGGAGAGAAATCAAGAGAGCACTAGGCCCCATCTCTCCTACACTTCCCTTAAGGTTGACTGTAGGCAGGTTATTTCTGTCTGGGGTATTCAGGAGTAAGATGAATGGAGTCAGTATTAAGTAAGTAATAAGTACTGGGTTATGTCAGGTGTATAATAACAGTCTTTCTAATCGCCATCATAAGTGATTATTAAGAACAGGCGGGGAAGGAGGCAGTGACAGAGAGCAGAGAACTCCCAGATTGCCATCTGTGGTTCTGCCTGTGGGTGGTGTTAAACTTGAGGTTAAGATGTCCCTGAGCCTTGACATTCCCCACCAAGTAGCTGTCAGTTGGGGGGCGGGGGTTTGACTCTCAGACTCCTGGAAAAACAGGGGGAAATGTGAGCATTACATACTGGTCCCCTCCACCACCCCCTGACTTAGAGCAGAAGATCAAGGTCAGACTCTGCCCAGAGGAGAGGAAGTGGAGGGTGCCCAGCTTTCCCCATGAGTCAGGAGGTGGGGGGTGGGGCCATGCCAAGCTGACCCTGCTGAGCCATCATTACTGGGTGCTAGATACCCACCTGTATTTCCCTCCTAGGCAGCCAAGCAGGGCCAGGCTGGCCAGAATGACTGGCAAGACATCTGCCTTCTAGAACTTTCCCACCTCAAGGAACCTGCAGCTAGAGCCCAGGCCTGGTGTCAGAAGGGTTGGCACCGGAGCTCTCTGTGGCTTCCTCCCCTGCTTGGGCAGCGGTTGAGATGATGGCTTTTACCTGCTTCAGCCAGCAAAGCAGAGCCGAGGGAGCAATCAGTCCTTCCCAAACCAGAAGAGCCTGTGTCGGGCTCACAGTGAGCCTCCTGCCCTCAGACACCAAGCAAGAACGCCGAGTTGGGAATTTGACTCTCACAAAGGGCTCAATGTAGTGACCTCCAGGATCCTTTCCAGCCCTCAGCGCTCTGGCCCAGGGACTTAGGGGCAGCAGGAGGCAGTGCATTTTTCATCAGGTTTGGACCCCAGCTGTATACCTGTCACCTGACCTTGGCCAACGCATTTCCTTTCTGTGCCTCAGTCTCCTCATCTGTTGACAAGGGATATCTGTGCCTGTTTCACAGAGTTCTTGTGAAAATCTGAGACAGAACACTTGGCCTAGTGCTGGGCACATAGTGAGTGCTGGGCACATAGTAAGTGCTCAGCACACAGTAAGTGCTTAGCAAAGTTACCAGTAATGAGATGGTGAAGGGGGCCAGCCTGGGTGCAGGGCCAGGCATCCATACTGTCGTTAGAGCCAGCCACTGCCCACTCCCAAGACTCTCGATTATGAGAACTGAGGGAGGAGGGAGACAGGCAGAAGCCACCTGTGTGGGACCGTATTCAGCCCTGGTCTGCCTGGGTGCCAGCTGGGTGTGACACTTTCAAGGATGGAGGCGGGTGTGAGAGGGGTTTTTGTCACCAGCATCCAGGACAGCAGCTGCCGAGGCCTCCCCTGGTCAGAACTATCCAGGGGGAGGTGGGTAGGAATGTGGGCCACGTGCCAGACCCGCAGCCTCCCTCCAGTGCTGGATGAAAGTGCTGAACTCCCAGCCCGAGTTTTGCTGCTAGAGCTGTGGGGTGGCATTAGCCTTTCCAGGCCAGTCCGAAGTGGGGCATTCAGCCCAGACTCTCCAACCACCTGCATGCTTGAAAATGTGAGGCCTTCCATGTCTCAGGAGAAGAAGGTAGAAAGGAGGAAAGGTCCAGCTGATGGACTCCCAAGGCCTACCTGCTGTGTGACCCTGGGCTGGTCACTGCCTGTTCAGACCTCAGTTTACCTCCATAGTACAAAGGGCCAGCCTATTCGGATGAGTCCTCAGGGCTAGCTTTTCTTTTCCTGAACCTTCTGCATCCTTTCTTCCAGCTCAGAGAGGGCTGGGTAAGAGGGCCTCCCCAGCCTGGATGCCCCTGTTGTCTAGCCTTCTGAGAATGTTATTCTGTCTTGGGACAGTCCCCGCTTGTCACTTCCCTTAGGAAAAGCAGAGCAGCTCAAAGCCATGTACCCGCAGGCCGTTTCTCTCTGCCCAGACAGACCTTCTAAGTTTCTGGGTCTTTAAGTCAGGCCTAGTAAAGGGACGAGAGGGGGAACATAGGAGGGGATGCTAGAAAGGCCCAGGGTCATTCATCTGTCCACCTGGGCCTCCAGGTCAGTCCACCACGAGTTTCTTCTCCCAGCCCCCTGCCATCAAACCTAGAACCCCAGAGAAGCCAGCGTGGTTTTTTATTTTTAATTTTTGTTCGCCTAATTTTTTTTTCAGTATATCACCCTAGCTAGCTGCCCTTGAACTCTCTATGTAAATCTGGCTGACCTCGAACTCACTGGAGCCCTCCTTCTCCCAAGTGTTGGGATTATAGACATGTGCCACCATACCCAACTCCAGCATAATTTTTATCACCCTAGAATCATTATTGTTTGCTTAGTGTGTGTGCGGTGCATAGGATCTTGATTGAACAGCTGCCATTACTATAATAACATTAACAGGTTTTAAGCACCTATTATGTGACGGCCATTTTATATCTATAGTTGCATTTACCCTTTTATATTCCTAAAATCAACAGAAACAATTGTAATTATTGTAATTAGCATGTGGTAAGTACCTACTGCCAGCCTGCCTCTGGGCTAAGTCATCTTGAATCATGTCTTCCAAGCCTTGCCTCAGCCCCAAAATGAGTTCTTTGACCTACATGATAGAAATGGGGATATTGCTGGGTGTGGTGGCACAGGCCTTTAATCCCATACCTCTGGAGGCAGAAGCAGGTAGATCTCTGTGAGTTCAAGGCCAGCCTGGTCTACATAGTGAGTTCCAGGCCAGCTGGAGCTACAGGGAGACCCTGTCTCAAGAAAAAGAAAAAAGAAAGAAAGAAATGGGGATCTTGAGACTCCCGGGGTCCCGTGACTCCGGCCAAGTCACCCTGGGAGCAGGGGACAGACAGAGCTGGGATTTGGAGTTGACGTGACTGCATACAAGTCTTCTGTTAAGTTAGCTGTGGAATCTGGACATCCCAGCCTTAACCACACCAGGGCCTCAGGCGCATGGCCGATGTCCATCTCAAGCCTTTAAGGAATGGACACTTCCTCTAGACCACCTCCCACCCCAGCACCTGGCTTTCCCTCTGTCACCTGGCTTGTTGATTGATTTGTTAGAACTGTGGCCAACCCTCCTATTGCCCCCCCTGGGGGCCAGAGCCTGCCTAGGTTGGAGCCCAGCCCCGGTAATTGATTGACCTTTGATTGATATAGGCTGTGGTTTGAGTTGCTGCCCAGCCTAGCCTGGAAGCTGCCAGAAACTGAAGAAATCACAGCCTAATTTTCCATCCAAGTTTGAACATTGTGTGTGCTTCTTCTAGCCTGAATGCCCCCTGGCCTTGGGAGAACCCAGAGCTTTGAATGTAGATCCTGGGGCTCAGGAAGAATAGGAACAGGTACCTCCTACCTGGGTCAGAATCTCTGGCCTGCTAGGGGCACCCAGAGCAGTTACCCTCTCTATATGTTCCTCCTCCCGATATCCTGACCTTCATGATTCATCTTCACCTGCCATGATCTCTGAGTTTAGAAAAAGAAAGTTGGGCCAGGCATGGTGGCACCTGCCTTTAATCCCAGCACTTGGAAGACAGATCCACATCCTCTGTGGCTCTCTTTGAGATTGAGGCAAACCTAGTCTACATAGTGAGTGAATTCTAGACCAGTTGTGGCTACAGGGAGACCCTGACTCAAAAAAAGAAAAGGAGGGAGGGAAGGTGCCCGGTACTAGTGGGAATTTAGTACTAACTAAATTGCTCGGTGGCGGCTGCCACGCAGAGCTAGTATCTCGTGAGTCTCCACTGAGCGCTTGGTGTACATGAGCTCAGCCAGTTCACCCAGTGACCCCATGAGAGGCTTCTCAACTCAGCACCTATGATATCTGGGGCCCATGATGGTCAGTTTTAATTGCCAACTCGACCCAACTTAGAATCACCTGAGAAGGGAGTCTCAGTGAGGGATCAGGTTGTCCTGTGGGCATGTTGGAGGAGGGGGAGTGTCTTGATGATACTAACGGATGTGAGAAGACCTACCCTAAAAGTAGGCTGTACTGTTTTCCTGGGTTTGAGTCCTGAGTTACATAAGAACAGTGCTGTAGTTTCCTTTTGTTGCTGTGATAAAACACTGTTAATAAAAAACAGTTTAAGACAGGAAAGGATTCATTTGGCTTACACTTCCAGACTGTCATTGACGGAAGTCAAGGCAGGAACTCAAGGAAGAACTTGAAGCAGAAACCAGGGAGGAAGACTGATTCCAGCTCAGGCTCAGCCCAGGACTGGCCTGCCTAAGGATGGTGCTGCCCACAGTGGGCTGCACCCTTTTAACACCAGTTAACAGTCTAGATAACCCAACATACACACACACACACACGCACACATGCACACATGCACACGCACACACACACACGCACAGGTGCACACGCACAGGTACATACACCACCCAGGCCAGTCCAACCTGGGAAATCCCTCAGCTGAGAGCCTCTTCTCAGATTTGTCTAGGCTGTGTCAAGTTGATAGTTCAAGCTCACTAGGACAGGTAGGGAAAGTGAGCTGAGCACTAAGGGTGCATGCGTCCATTCTCTCCTGACTGAGCACTAAGGGTGCACATGTCCATTCTCTCCTGACTGAGCACTAAGGGTGCATGCGACCATTCTCTACTGACTGAGCACTAAAGGTATATGTGTCCATTCTCTCCTGACTGAGCACTAAAGGTATATGTGTCCATTCTCTCCTGACTGAGCACTAAGGGTGCGTGTGTCCATTCTCTCCTGACTGAGCACTAAAGGTGTATGTGTCCATTCTCTCCTGACTGAGCACTAAGGGTGCGTGCGTCCATTCTCTCCTGACTGAGCACTAAAGGTGTATGTGTCCATTCTCTCCTGACTGCGGATGTGATGTCACTTACTGCTTCAAGCTCCTGCCTTAACATCCCTGTACCAATGAACTATAACCTAGAAGTATGAGCTAAAATAAGTTGCTTTTCACCAGTTTTGTTTTTAATCACAGCAACAGAAAAGAAACTGTTCTGTGTGGAGGGGACTGTCCTCCATACTGGAGGCTACTTAGCTGTTTCCTTGGTGTCTGCTTAGTAGCACCCAGCTCCTAGTTAAGACAACCAAAAAATGTATCTAAGTCCCTTAAGAGACCCACAGTCCTTAAGAGAACTACATCGTGAGGCCGGGGAGCCCCAGCAGTCTGGCTCCAGAGCTAAAACGCACCATCACTGACCTTCATCGAGGCCCAAATTCAGACTTTATGGTCCTAAAGGGGCACAAGGAGGGGCATCTGTGTGTCTTATCTCAAGAAAAACAAGTCTCTCCCCAGGCTGAAGGGATGTAGTAAGAACCCAGCCCTCTGCCACCTACGGAAAAGACGGGGCACCCGGCCACATCTAGGGCCCCTCCTGCTGAGGGGAGGCTGGGCTGTGACAGCTCTTGCCCGCCCGACCCTGACCCCACCACATCCTCCTGCACCTGCCCCCACCCCAGCCCCTGTGCTCACAGGGCCCCCTGGTTTGCCTGTCCTCATCCTGGAGGAAACCTCACAGGGCCCTTGAGCCCATCTTTGTTGTGTTTTGTCACTTCTGAGTCCTTACTCACTTGTGTGTGAACTATTTATGTTTCTCATACAAATGCACGCCTTGGTGCTCCCAGCAGACAGTGCTCTGCAGGTGATCACAAGATGAAGAGGGGGACTGGGCTAAGTGTTGTTGGACAAGGTCAGAGAGACAGACTTGCTATACAAGTCTAGCTGCTCCCTTACTACTGTGTGACCTTGGGTGGGTCATCAAGCCTCATAAAAATGTTCTTATGAGGATTAAATGAAAGAAACCAAAAAGTTTCTGGTGGAAAGACATTTCAATTTGTGATAGCCGTTAGCTGTTCAAAGCGAGTGACTGGAAAGGGGCAAAAGGGAAGTAGAAAGGTGACCAGGAAGGGCATGTGTGTTCCTGGGACACACGTCTTGAGAATTCAGAGCCTCTGTCTCACACTGTTGTCGCCCAGCCAACTAGGAGGCCTTAGGCCTGCACAAGACTTCCTTATGTAGAAAAGCCCCCGTGCCATGCTGAGGCCCCTCACCCTCACCCCTTGTCCAAGGTGGGCCAATTGTTCAGTCAGCCTGAAAGGAAGGCCTTGTGGCCTTGCAAGCAAAGTTTTGCTCTACGTACATGCAGGCGATAGGCTGAAGGCCACCTCGGACTACACGCATAGCACAAGGAGGCCATAGGAAAGGGACATTTAGACTCCCACCTATCCCTGTCTCCACCAGGCTGATGGCGGTAGGGAAAAAAAAACAAAGGAAGGTGGAGACAGAGGCCTCGTTATCAACTAGTCCCGTGCCAGGCTGCCCAACATCTCTGCTACTCCCTTCGGGCTCCCAGCACAGCCTGTTCCCTGAGCACACCCCGGCCAACTTTACCCCCCTGTGACCATGACCCTGCCTCTGCCTGGCTCTTGGACACAGTGCTCCACAAAGGCTTCTGAGACCTTGTCCTGCACTCATTCACCACACATCATTCATTCAGCAATCTTAAGCACCTGTTGCGTGTTTTTACTTCCCCTCCCAGGACCTGGCAGAAGCTGGAAGCACAAAGTAAGATCCCTCAGTATGAAAGGCACCGTGTGAGAAAAGCCATTGATCCAGTGGAGGGAGGGTGTGGCTCAGTGGTGGGGCAGTTGCCGAGTGTGTCCAGCCATAGCGCCACAAAAAATAGGATGACCTATGACTGTAATCCCCAAATGCAGGAGGCAGAGGCAGAGGGATCACTACAAGTACAAGGCCAGCCAGGTCTACATCGTGAGTTCCAGGCCAGCCAGGCCTGAGATAGTGAGAACCTGTCTCAAGATAAAAAGAGACCACCTTTCACATCCATGTCTAAGGTTGACACCTTGCCCTGGCCCACAGGCTCCGCTACCTAAATGGAGCCATGAATTGGGGGTCAGAGCCAGACTGAGACATCCCAGAGATGCCTGGACCTGAGAGAACCTGATCCACAACCCATGGGGTGAATTCTTTCTCCTCGTTTGCTTACACTACACTCAGTATAGATGGCTGTCGGGTCATGTGGTCAGTTCCCATCATGGGGGGTAACCAAGCAGGCTCTGAGGTCCCTTCCAGCTGTGACGGGAAGAGTTGATGAAGGGCAGTGCCCTCTGAGCTGCCAGATCCCTTTACCTGGCTTATGGTCTCTCTATATGGTCAGACATGACACTTATCAGGACATCCTAAGCCTCTCTGTGTCCACAGGTATGATGCGGGCAAGGATGGCTTCATCGACCTCATGGAACTGAAGCTCATGATGGAGAAACTCGGGGCTCCCCAGACCCACCTGGGCCTGAAAAACATGATCAAGGAGGTGGACGAGGACTTTGATAGCAAGCTCAGCTTCCGGGAGGTGAGCCCACCCTCCCCGCCCCCTCCACCCACTGCACACTTGATGGTCTTTGTGTGGATGGCGTTATCATTGGACAGCTATCTGTGGATGACCGATCCATCCGGTTGGCTGTGAGGCTTGCAGGGTGCCCTAGGTAGGCATCCTCCTGCCTCAGCCTCCCACATACTGGGATTACGGGTATGAGACACCACACTCTGCTATTTACAGTCATTAGTGGTGTGCAACAGCTGAGGTGTGGGAAAGGCCCTGTGCTCCGAGGACCTGGAGCTTAGATGGGGAGGTACCAGAGGGGAAATTACATAGTGCTTGATTAGGGGGAAGAGCGAGTGTTAGGCACTGGGAAGCCAAGAGGACCTGGCCAGTGCTAGGAGACTTCACACTTGTAATCTCCACCCTCGCTCTGAGACAGAAGCTATGGCCAAGCCTGTTTCGAGGGTGATAAAGGCTCGAAGCCACATAGCTACGGTGCTAGGCCTAGACAGCGTATGTAGGGAGATAGGTGCCCTGGAGAGTCCTGGGCCAGGAAGAGCTGACAGGAAGTCAAAGCGGATGGAGGAGAATCGGCAAGAGCTTGTATGAGATGACAAGATACCAAGGAGGAAGTTCGGGGTAGTCCGTGGGAATGGCTTGGGGTCAGAGAACCTTGTAGCACTTCCTGAGACTCCAAGAAAACCATTTGCTCTCTCAGAGTCTTCCTTACACTTTAAGATGCAAGCATGGTCCCCTTGGGGCCCTGTGAACACACGCAGTACAGATTTGTTTGGGGAACAGTAGGCAACAGATGAAAGGCAGGCTGAAAGCGGTAGATGAGAGCTGGGTGTATGTGTTAGCCCAGGATCTTGGCAGAGCAGACCAGGGAGATCAGGCCGGAGCCTGGCTCTGTAGCTACCAGTTCCACCTGAGCAACCCGCCTTTCTCCAGGGAAGGCCTCAGCTGGATCCTGGGTGTGGCTGGGGACTTTGTTCCCATGTCCCCATGCTGACGCCCTGGGCATTTCCCACCACAGTTCCTCCTGATCTTCCGCAAGGCAGCGGCTGGCGAGCTGCAGGAGGACAGTGGTCTACATGTGCTGGCCCGCCTCTCCGAGATTGATGTCTCCACCGAGGGTGTGAAGGGAGCCAAAAGCTTCTTCGAGGCCAAGGTGAGAGCCAGGAGCTGAGGATTGTATGAGGCTGGCCCACTGTGTGATGACTGGGCTTAAGAGTGAGGCTTGACACAGTCCCTTCCTGTCCTCGATGAGGCTGCAAAGGAGAGGTGGGGCTGACACCCTGTGAGGTGGGCAGGGCCATGGACTCTTTGGGAACTGGGGTGGGAGGCAGGGGCATGCAAGTGGAAGTCAGAGGACAACTGTGAGAATGAATTTTCTCCTTCTACCATGTGGGTTCCTGGGACCAAACTTAGGTCATCAGACTTGGTGACCAGTGCCTTTACCCACTGAGCCATCTCACCAGCCCTTCAGGGTTCTTAAAGAGGGAGACAGCTGAGCCGTGCTCCCTGGAGACCCTGCTCTGCCAGCCCTGGGCTAGAGAAAACCGAGGAACTCTCAAGCCATCTGTACACACAGCCCCCTCCTGCACACGCATGGGTGCATAGAACACATTTGATCCATGGCTCCTGGGCCCTGCCCATCCAGGACCCCCCCATATTTCCCCATTTTTCTTTTCAGTGTGAAGACTCTCCCCTTCCCAAAGCTGCCTTCCCATCTCTCTCCCCCTCCTCTGTTCTCATTCTCTCTTTCTCTCTCTCTCTCTCTCTCGCTCTCTCTCGCTTTCTCTCGCTCTCTCTGACAAGGTCTCATGTAGTCCAGGCTAGCCTTAAACTTTCAGTCCTCCTGCCTCTGCCTCCCCAGTTCTGGGATTACAGGTGTGCACCATGCCCCATTGAGGAAGTACAAGAGATGAAACCCAGGACTTCATACATGTCAGACAGGCACTCTACCAACTAAGCCGCATCCTCAACTCATGTTATTTTAATCTCCCCCATAAGCCCCTGCAACTAGTTACTGTATGCCAGATTCTAAATAGAGAATCTGAGGCTCAGAGAGGTGAAAGCAGGTTACGAGGGACAGCTGGTAAGAGCGGGGCTGTGTGGCCTGGTTGGACCCCACAGGGGTGATATGGACTCCACTCCCAACCCTGACCCCTCACCTTCCCTTGTCAGGTACAAGCCATCAATGTGTCCAGCCGCTTCGAAGAGGAGATCAAAGCCGAGCAAGAGGAGAGGAAGAAGCAGGCGGAGGAGATGAAGCAGAGGAAAGCGGCTTTCAAGGAGTTGCAGTCCACCTTCAAGTAGAGGGCCATGGCCAAGGGCCCAGCCCTGCCCAGTGTGGGCACAGGAGACCTGTGGGAGGCAAGCCTGGGTCCTGGCTCTGTGTGGCAGGATCACTACTAAAATCAAGATGACCTGTGAATGAATTCCATCCAGGCCTCTCCATCCAGGGTCCGGCTGGTCCCTGGGCCCGCCTGCTGTTTCTGAGGCTGTCACACCAGCCACCAGCACCCTTACTGGCCTTCCCTGTATCTCGTTTTCTGGCCGCTCTGCTGCCTACTCTAGCCCAGCTCCAGCCTCCAGTCCCACCCTGCCCTATGTGCCAGCCACCCGCCACCTACCCTTAATTACAGGCCTCCCTGCTTTGGGCCTGACAATCCCTTTCTACATAAGGAGCAGTGGAGACAGACAACAGCACCGAAGGAACTTACAGGAAGGCCAGGCAAGCGCCCCACAGAACCTCCTTCCAGATCTACCCCCTTTCTGGTGGAGGGGGCGGCTTCTCTTTTGGTGAAGGGACCCAGGCCCTGGCACTCTAGGCTGATGTGGACATGGAGCCCAGCCAGGCAGGGTGAAGGCCGTTGTGCGAATCTACCTCACGGGCCACACTCTGCCGGGCATGCCGTGGGGACATGGATGGGAGAGATGGGACAGAAATGCCACTACCTGGCACTCCGTCCCCTCAGAACAAGCTGAGGGTCACAAGGGGGTGTTGAGAGAAAAGTGAGGCTCCTGGGGCATTAGGCTTTCTAGGAAGGACCCCAGCACTTTGCCTCAGTTTCCCAGGGGGGAACCTAGGCCCAGCCCCTCTTTCCCTGTATCCCTCCCTGTGTTTGCCACCAGTGACAACACCTACCTGTCATGCCCAATCCTAGGACCTTCCAGCCCATCGCCAGTCACACTGCAGTAAACCCAGCCACTCCTCCAGTGCCCATGTGCTTGCTCACGTGTGTGTATGTGTGTGCCCGCTGCTGTGTTGTGAAACTGTGAGGTCACCCAGTCTGTGAACGGCATCAAGGCCACCGTTATGCAATGTTCTGTGTGTGTTGTGACGTCACTGCTTTTGAAACTCAATAACTCTTTATTTTACTACTATGCCTTGAGTCTCCGGTATCCCCGTGGGAACTGCAGAGGTTTTATTTTTTCTTTTTCCAATCTTAACAACCTGCAGAGAATGGAGGGGCCGAGCCCAGCTCAGCAGCCGTGGTCCTGGCCTGCGTTTGCCTTAGTGGATATGTTTATACAGATGAATATAAATTTCCCTTTTTCTTTTGGCTTTTTGCATATTTTTCTTCCCTCTCACTCCCCCCCAAAAGAAAAAAGCTACTTCTTCATTCGGTGGTACGATTATTTTTTTTAACTAAAATGAGATAAAATTCTTTATTCTTAATGTATGTGTGGTTTTTGGTGGATAATTAAGGAAGGCAGGGGAGGGGGCAAAGTCAAGGTCATTGGGTGCCGGGAGCCTGGGGAAGAGCGGGCTCAGGGAGAGGGTGGTCTCTGAATACCCATAAAACAGCAGCCACTGGGACTAAGCCCTGTGTATATTAGCTCATTGCAGCCTCCAAAAAGTCCATGAAGGGGCCAGTCAGGGAAGCAGGACTCTGCCCAGAGTGACCACCTCTCTGCTCACACCCTCAATGGGCCACCCGCCTCGAGATTTCAGAGAGGAAGATTATCTCCTGAGAACAAAATGGTAGTGTGTTAGTCACTTTCCTGTTGCTGTGATAGAACCACCACAACCAAGGGAACTTACAAAAAGAAGAGTTTTTAGAGTCCGTCATGGTGGGGAGGTGCGGTGGCAGGAGGTGCCCGAGCAGGAGCAGAAGGCAGAGCTTCACATCTTCAAACAGGCACAGGACACAGAGCGTGACTGGAAATTAGCAAGGCTTGTTGAACTCTCTAAGCCCTCGGACTGCTTCCTCCAGCACGGCCACACCTTCTAAGACCTCCAAAAACAGTGCCACCAACTGGAGACAAAATGGCTGAGTACTTGGAGCCTATGGGGGACATTCTCATTCAAACCACCACAGGTGATCAACACCCTATGTGGTGGTGCACACTTATAATCCCTGCTTCCCAGAGGGTAGGGGACCAAGGGTTCCAGGCTGGCCTGGCTACATACTGAGACCCACTAAAGAAATAACAGTGAGGCTGGGGAAATTGCTCAGCTATTCTTCCAGAGGACCCAGGTTTGATTCCCAGAACCCTCTTCTGGTCTCCAGGCACTACGACACGGGTGTGCTTACATACATGCAGGCAAAATAATCATATACATAAAAGAAGAATAATTTAAATTTTTTTAAAAAGAAAGTAAAACAAAACAGTGACAAGGCATTAAGTCTCCAGTCAGGATCCATGTGTCCCTGTCATACATACATGAACATCCACAAACCTGAGCAGTCTGGGGCAATACCCCTTGGGTAGTGGGATAACTAAGAATGAGACCAGCAGCTTCCTGTGTGGGTTGGCTGGAGGCTTCTAGACTTGGGGTTGCTGGGTGACACCCTCTTCCAGCCTGAGCCCAGTTAGAAGAACAGATTTCAAATAGGCTGTATGTTGCTGCCCCCAGGTGGCCATAAGTGGAACTGCAGTACCAGATGGCGTATTGTCCTGTCCTCTACACAATCCTATTTGAAAAGGGATATATTAAGCCTGGTGTGGGTGGCGCACGCCTTTAATCCTAGCACTTGGGAGGCAGAGGCAGGCGGATCTTTGTGAGTTCAAGGCCAGCCTGGTCTACAGAGCAAGTCCAGGACAGCCTGGGGCTACAGGGAAACCCTGTCTCAAAAAGAAAAAGAAAAAAAAAAAAAAAAGGGATATATTCCAGCGGTGTCTATCCTGGGGAACACCACTCCTAACTTCTTCTCAATGCCCACAGAAGAGAAACCTCACCAGCCCTTCAGCCTGCCTCTCTGGTGGATCTCTTCCAACAGGGATCAGCTGCAGCAAATCCAGGCCCCTGTCACTGGCACCTGCCCTGTTCTCAGGCTCTCCCCACCCCCAACCTTGGCATTGCTTTCCTGCCACCCCGGGGCATCATGTGGCCACATCCCACCACTCCCTCATCACGTGTGGGTGCTGAGCGTGGCCTGGCCTTGAGATCACAGGTCCTGGCAGCTATGCTGCAGACATGGATCCCTGGATGCAGTGGGGTTCTGACAGCCTCACCCTAGTCAGTTCTCTAGCTTATTTTGGACATGGGATCAATAGAGAAGGACCTTTCTTACCTGCGTCCCATCGAGTTCCCACTGAAAACATCTTGGAGGCTAGAGAGATGGCTCAACAGTTAGGAGCACTGGCTACTCTTGCAGAGGACCCAGGTTTGATTCCCAGCACCCACATGGCAGATAACAACCATCTGTAACTCCAGTTCCAGGGGATCCGATGACCTCTTCGGACCTCCTTAGGCATTGCATGGCATGGGTGCACCTACCTACATGCAGGCAATACACTCATGTACATAAAAATGAAAATGTTTTGGTTTAGTTTTTTTGAGACAGTGTCTCCCTGTAGCACCAGCTGGTCTGGAATTCACTGTGTAGACCAGGCTGGCCATGATCTCACAGAAATCTACCTGCCTCTGCCTCCCAAGTGCTGGAATTAAAGGCCTAAGCCACCACATCCAGTTCAAATAAAAGATTAAAAAAACGAAGCTGGAGAGATGGCCTAGCGGTTAAGAGAGCCGACTGCTCTTGCAGAGGACCCAGGTTTGATCCCCAGCACCCACATGGTGGCTGAGAACCGTCTTTGACTCTAGTTCCAGGGGAATCTGACACCCTCTTCTGACTTCTGTGGCATTGCATGACACGGGTGCACAAACCTACATGCCACCAGACAGTACATTCATACACATAAAAATAAATTTTTTAAAAAGATTAAAAAAAAGCTGGGCATGGTGGCACACGCCTTTAATCCTAGCACTTGAGAGGCAGAGGCAGGTGGATCTCTATGAGTTCAAGGCCAGCCTGGTCTATATAGGGAGTTCCAGGACAGCCGGAGCTACAGGGAGACCCCGTCTCAAAAACAAATTAAATAAATAAATAATAAATAAATAAATAAATAAATAAATAAATAAATAAACAATCTCATCTCACAGAGTTCCAGCCTGGATCATCTCTCAAAGGATTGGCAGGAAGGTCACCCTGACCCCAGAGCTGAATACAGTCTTACCTCTGTATGCCCATGGCTTCCACATAGAAGATGCTCAGTGAACCTGAGGAAAGTGAGTAAATTAGGTCATGGTTTGGGTATATACAGCATCTCAGTGGCACACAGTGAAGTTAAGCAATCACACCATTAACTAGGGAAATCAATTCACACCAAGGCTCGGGCTCCTGTCTCAGGAACTCCACACTCCCAGGCTCCCCTTTGCAAGTACCCACCAGCCCCCTAGGGCTGCTTTTGCAGTCTTTGTTACCATGAACAGAACCTGTATCAGACCACCTGGTGTCACACTGTGGGCCCTGGCAAATAGCTTCCTCTGTCCGGCCACTCCAAGCAGTGGGGCCAGGGACCAGAGGGGCTGGCACCAACCACATATATTCCAAAGGCAGTTCCTGTCCCTACCTGGCTGCTCCCCAAAACTTTTTTTGGCTGCCCCAAGGCCCACTGAAGACACATAGAGGCATGGCCAGGGTGGTCTACACTTAGGCATAGAGGACAACAGTGGGCCACATGTCCACCCAAGTGCTTCTAGCCAGTGCAAGGACTTTAAGACATCCATGAGAATGCTTTGATTTCTTTAAAACCAGCAGGAAAGCATCCAACATGAGTTGCGCTCATCTATACAGGCAGACAGACCTGGAACCTAATATTTGTGTATTTCAATGGGAGCTGAGGCCAGTGAATTGTCTTCACCCCAGAAAGTCGATGATTCCAGGCAAGCCCATCCCTGCCCAAATTAAATAGTAACCATGAAGGTCAGGGAAAAGCCTTGTCTAAACAGGTTTGTTCCTGCTGTGGCTCAGCCTTGACCCTATGGGCACTCCTCCTGTGCCTATAAGTGCCCTGCCTGACTCCACACCAGTCTGTACTGAGGACCTGCACCATGTTGGCCGTCACCGTCTTTGCTGCCATCTTGGCCTGCGGTAAGTTGGACAGTGGGGACCTGCTGCAGCCAGGGGTCTGTGAGCTCAGAATGGCTCCTGGGTGCCCTCTGCTCCCCAGGAAAGGGATTTTGGGGTCCTGTGTAGATTCAACTACTGAGCAGCTATGAGACAGTTGAGCCACTCCCAAATGGGCAGCTTGTTTCCACCTAGAGGAGAAGGCCTGGTGAGGGCGCTGCAGGGTCTATGGACAGGTGTGGGAATCTCGCAGCCAGACCCACAGTGGACACTCCGCCCTGTGTTCACTCTGGGGCCGCCGGGCCTGCCTTTCCCATCTCTGCTCCCCTTGGCTCTTGGCTCTCCCACTTTGGTGGCATTCTCCCAGGTGGCAAGCAAGGGGCATGATTTAAATGCCATTCATTCCGCATTAGACCTGGACAAGTTACATCACCTTACTAATTGCTAAATCTCACTGAGCTTGTCTGCTTGCTGAGTGAGTGAGAGCACTTGGTTAGGAGTCCTTCCAACTTATACACTGAGCTTTCTTTTTTTTTTTTTAGTGAGCTTTCTATATGCAGAAGCAAAATAGAGACTGCAGACAAGCTTCCAAGTAGAGGGTCTGGCCATATGTCCATTCCGCAGTGGGGATCTGGAGCCCAGTAGCTCAGGAGGGCGCTGCCCAGGATTGCGTGCTGCTGAGCGCGACGGCTAGACACCAGCCTCAGTCTGGCTCACCACAGAGGACACACCCTTGACCACTCCACATAGCTCCCAACTATGACAGTGTGGGGCTCTGTACACTTCACACAGAACCACACCCCCAAAAGGGACCAAAGGACGGGGGTCCCCAGGCCCCTTGTGTGCAAGCCACCTCCTTGTTTCTTTGGCTGTGGAACTAAGTCCCTCTGTGTAGACTCTTCAGCCAAGGTCTTCAAATGTATTGTGTAACTTAGTTCTCAGGACACTCTAGGTCAATCGTGTTCTTCCCACGTCACAGAAAGGGAAGCTGAGGCCCAGAAAGCCAGGTGGCCTCCCCACAAGCCCCCAGTAGGATCCCAGCATGTGCTCCCCACCAAGCCCACACTCTCCCACCTGCCTTTCCCAGGGGGAGGCTGTCCGCTCACCTACACTCCCCTCTCTCCTCAGCCACTGCTTCCAGTTGTGGGAACCCCACGTTCCCACCCAATGTGGTATCCAGGGTGGTGGGAGGAGACAGCGCTGTTCCCCATAGCTGGCCCTGGCAGGTAAGCATGCTGGGAGAGAGGGGGAGGGCACGGGGAATCCCACGTGGACTGACATGTGACCTTTCTGCAGATCTCTCTCCAATACCTCAATGATGGCACGTGGAGGCACACGTGTGGGGGCACTTTGATCAACAACAGCTACGTCCTCACCGCTGCCCACTGCATCAAGTGAGTGGGAGGACGTGTCAGGACTGGTTGTCATCCAAGCTGCTTTTTACTGCGTAACACACGCTGCTGGCACTGAGCTCTGGGAGCTACTCATGTCCACTAACTCAGCTCCTCATTTATTCAGTCAACAAACATTTCTTATGTACCTACTGTGTGCCAAGAAATGGCAATGAAAATCAAACCTGGGCTCCAGGGGGTTTATATTCTTATAGAAGGCAGAGGAACAAACAAGTAAATGTGTAACATATCAAACAAAAATAAGACTGAAGTGGGGGCGTATAGGTGGCTCTATTTAAAAGAAGATAGCCTAGCAGTAGGAAGGGAGGGAAGGAGGAAGGAGGAAGGAAGGTAGAGAGGGGGAGAAAGGGAAGTAGGGAGGGAGGAGAGAAGGATGGGCGAATGGGGGGCTAGGTGCTGGCTGGAAAGCTGGTGCAGTTAAGGGCTCGGACTCACAACAAAAGGATGGGGGTCATTTCGTAGTGTGCTCACCTAGTGTGCATGACATCCTGGGTGCCATCTCCAGAACCACAGAAAATCAGGCGTGCTAGCATGCACCTGTAATCGCATCATCACTCAGGAGGTTGAGGAAGGAAGATCACGTCATCCTCAGCCATGATATAATGTGTCAGACCAGCCTGAGCCAAAAAGGAAGAGGAGGAGAAAGAGCAGGAAGGAAGAAGGAAGGAAAGATGGAAGGAAGGAAGGGAGGGAGGGAGGGAGGGAGGGAGGGAGGGAAGAGAGAAACTGTACCTGGGGAACACCTCTCTGAAAAGACACAAAGGGAAAAGGTGTTCCAGATGGAAGGAGCAGCCAGTGCAAAGGCCCTGAGGAGGCACCTGCTTGACGCTGGGAAACTCCAGGGCAGCCTCCTGGTGGGGGCAGAGTGTGTGAGGGCAGAGGAAAGGCAAGGCTCTGGCTTTGACCCTGAGGGCAGCAGAGCTATGAGAAGGACTTTGACAGAAAGGCCAAGCACGACTGGCATCTGCTTTAGATGCCTGCTCTTGAATCAAGGTCAGGAGAAGCCAGATGTGATGGTGCATGTTTCCTCTCAGCACTCAGAGAAGAGGACCCTGCAGTGGGGAGACAGGCCAGAGCCAAGCGGTGCTCAGTCGGTGATGCTGCCACCCAGAATCCTGCAGGAAGCAGTGACAGCTTGGCTTCCCTGGGAGGGGGCGGGGCCTTGCCTGCCTATCTGGAACAGTCCCTGGCTCCAAGTCTTGGGTCCTGTCCCCAAATCCTCTGCAGGGTCAGTAGGACAGACACCCCTTCCCCACAGAGCCCCACAGTGAGCGTGGATGGGACTGGGTCACCAGAGCCCTCAGTTTCCTCCTGACAGAG
>VZQC01007472.1:147666-184108 GCA_009823505.1 Rhizomys pruinosus
GTGCTAGGATTAAAGGCGTGCACCACCATACCCGGCACCCTGCTTTCTTATACAATATAAGATAACCTGCCCAGGAGTAGCACTGCCCCAAGTGGGCTGGGTCCTTCTCAACAATCAAGAAAATGCCCCACAGACATGGCCACAGGCCAGTCCAAAGGAGGAAGTTCACCAATAGAGGCTCCCTCAGCCCAGAGTGTCAAGTTGACACTAAAGCTACCCAGCACAGGGATGCTCCTGGAAGTGTTTACCAGAACTGTACCCAGCTTCTAACCTCCTCGCAGGACAACAGGTTACAGCTACCGACTAGCCTATCAACCATCCTACTTCCTCATCAGACACTGGCTACAGGAGGTGGAGACCATTTAAACTTCTCATGCCCCAGGGTGCCATTCTTTGGATTAACTTCTCTTACTCAGAAAGCAATGGGGTACAAGGATCCCTGGGTTCAGAGAAGATCCCTTCAGCAGGTAGATCAGAAACAGATCATGGGGGAGAGCAGGGAGAGAGCAGAAACAGACCAGGGGCACAGAAGTAACCAGTGTGCATCTGTGGCAGGAATCCAGGAGAGCTTCCTGGAGGTGGAGAAGCCAAGCTGGGTCTGGAAACTGGAACAGAAGCTTCCCGAGTGCGGAAGACCCTACTGGCTGCTTCATGCCCAGCCTCCTTCTTTCTTGCCTCTTCCTGTATTGAGACACTATAGGCTCAACTCTCACTGTCCCAGGTCCCTTGTCGCTAGGCAACCAGGGGAGCCAGTTCTGGCCCTATAGAGTACAATAGTGCAATAATCTCTGAGCTTGGATGAATACTTAGCAAGCACCAGAGAAACTGCCCTGTGAAATTCCCTTCCCATTTCCCCAAGACAGTCCTTTAAGGCTAGCTGTGATCTTCCTCCCTATTTTACAGATGAGAAACTAAGGTCAGACCAAGCTAGTGACTTCCCAGGTAGCTTAACTAGAAAGTGGTAGAGCTGGGATCCTCACAAACCTCACTACTCTGACTCCACAACACATGCATGGGATCCCAAATGCAAGCAGCAGAAGAGCTCTCTTTCCTGGTTAAGGGGAAACTGACACACTGCTGCCACACCGTCCCCTTCCTTTTTGAACTGGGCATAGTGGCTGGAGCAGAGGCAGCTGTCTTGTGACTGGGTGAGCTGTCCAGATCTTGTCCAGCTGGAGATCTGAGGCTAGCCACTGAATTTCCTTGTTCTCTGAAAAAAATAAATCTGCCGGGCATGATGGCACATCCCTTTAATCCTAGCACTCAGGAGGCAGAGACAGGCAGATCTCTACAAGTTCAAGGCCAGCCTGGTCTACAAAGTGAGTTCCAGGACAGCTGGGACTACAGGGAGACCCTGTCTCAAAAAGACCAANGGCCAGAGCCAAGCGGTGCTCAGTCGGTGATGCTGCCACCCAGAATCCTGCAGGAAGCAGTGACAGCTTGGCTTCCCTGGGAGGGGGCGGGGCCTTGCCTGCCTATCTGGAACAGTCCCTGGCTCCAAGTCTTGGGTCCTGTCCCCAAATCCTCTGCAGGGTCAGTAGGACAGACACCCCTTCCCCACAGAGCCCCACAGTGAGCGTGGATGGGACTGGGTCACCAGAGCCCTCAGTTTCCTCCTGACAGAGGTCACCTGACATCTCACCCTACTTCTAGCGAATCCCTTACATACCGCGTGGCCCTCGGGAAGTACAACCTGACTGTGGCGGATGAAGAAGGCGCCCTGAATGTGGGGGTGGACACCATCCATGTCCATGAAAACTGGAACCCCCTCTTCGTGCTGTGAGTACCAACCACCTGCCTAGAACTCCGGGGTAGCAAGGGAGGAGGGTCCCCAGGGTGAGCCCCTGAGTCTGGCCTTGTCCCCCGTGTGGGTGACCTGCTCAGCTGTATTACATTCTTCACATTGACCGAGGGTCTAGATAGAGACTCCAAGCACCCCACCCCCATATTCTGACTGTACCCTCCAGGTAGAGGCCAAGCCAGGTATCACCTTTCTGGATGCTGAGCACATACCCACATTACAGCAGACACATGAAATGCTGGCTCTTATCTAATTCCCACAATAGCCTAGACAAGAAACTCCAACTCAGAGAGGTCAAGGAATATGTCCCAGGCCACACAGCCCAGTGCATGGCAAAACCAGATATCAAAGAAAGTCTGCCAGCATCACCAACTTCCCCTCTGACACTGGACAATATTTAAATGCAAACACGTGCCGGGCGTGGTGGCACATGCCTTTAATCCTAGCACACGGGAGGCAGAGCAGGTGGATCTTTGTGAGTTTAAGACCAGCCTGGTCTACAGGGTGAGTTCGAGGACTGCTGGGGCTACAGGGAGACCCTGTCTTGAAAAGACCAAAAAAAAATAAATAAATAAATAAATAAATGCAAACACACACACACACACACACACACACACACGCACGCACCTGTTGCCATTACAGACTTACTCTTAGCTCCCTTTATGAGGTGTCAAAGCCCACAGCTGTTCCATACACTTCCATTCTATTGAGTTTTCATGAGCTGGCAGGTAAGGGAGAACCCAAAACTAAGAGACTGAGTAAGCCTATTACAAAGGTCATATAGGGCTGGGGGAAAATGGCTCAGGGGCTAAGAGTGCTTGCTGTGTAAACTTATGGACCTGAGTTCAAATCCTTAGCAGCCAAGTAAAAAGCATGGTGTGGCTGTACAAGCCTGAGCCTGGAACCCAGTGCTGTAAAAGATGGAGAAAAAATTAGATCAGAGAGAGAGAGAGAGAGGGAGAGAGAGAGAGACAGAGAGAGAGAGAGAGAGAGAGAGAGAGAGAGAGAGATCATTTCCCCTCCAGCATCTCTGCTGGCTGATAAGCAGATGATAATGGGCATCCATGGGAGACCCCTAGGCACCATGGCTGAGCCACAGCACCAGCCCTTCTGCCCACTTGCCAGTCCTTGACTTTGGGTTTTAGGAATGACATTGCCCTCATTAAGCTGGCTGAGCCTGTGGAGCTGAGCGACACCATCAACGTGGCCTGCCTCCCAGAGGCAGATGCCTCGCTGCCTCAAGACTATCCTTGCTATGTCACTGGCTGGGGCCACCTCCGGAGTAAGTAGAGATCATATCAGGAAATCTTGGGGGGCTTCTTAGAAGAAGGACCACTCAGGACCAGCATGCTGCCCAGATTCACCTGACACTTACTGCCTGATGTTTTCAGAGCTGTTTAAAGTTTGTAATAACAACTAATATCTATTGAGCACAGACCTTGTGACAGGTGCTAATAGGTGCTTGTGTTAGGTGCCATGAGAATTAAATAGGATAGAATTCCTCCATGTTTAGTCCTACTATATAAGTGCCTGCCTTTGAGCCCACCAATTGGAAGATGGAAGCAGGAGGATCAGTTCAAGGTCACTACTTACGGAGTTTAAGGCCAGCCTGGGCTACATGAGAATCTGTCTCAAAGACATACAAAAAATAGGACCAGAGAGAATGTTCCATGGTTACGAGCACTGACTACTCCTACTGAAGATCTGCCTTTGAATTCCAGCCCCCACATGGGGGCTAACAACTGTCTATAACTTCAGCTCTATGGGATCCGACTTCTTCTCTCACCCTCTGTGGCTACTGCATTGACACAGGTGCCCTAACATACATGTAGGCATAAAAAAATAAATGGCTGGGTGCCTTTTGGCATTGCCTTTATGCCAGCACTGGGGAAGCAGAGGCAGGTGGATCACTAAGGATTCTAGGCCATCCTGTCTACACAGTGAATTCCAGGCTTACCAGGGCTACATAGTGAGACTGTGTCTCAATAAATAATGATGATGATGATGATGATGATAATAATAATAATTGAACTAAATAAAACCAGCCTCTCTGGGTGGAAGGTCAGGTCTCAAGGCAGACCAATACCCAAGCAGACTCCAACTGAACTAAAATGTTAAATGTGACTAGAAACTGAACANATGGGAGGGAGGGAGGGAGGGAAGGAGGGAGGGAAAGAGAGAGAAACTGTACCTGGGGAACACCTCTCTGAAAAGACACACAGGGAAGAAGGGAGGGCACCACGGACGGAGGAAGGGTATTCCAGATGGAAGGAGCAGCCAGTGCAAAGGCCCCGAGGAGGCACCTGCTTGATGCTGGGAAACTCCAGGGCAGCCTCCTGGTGGGGGCAGAGTGTATGAGGGCAGAGGAAAGGCAAGGCTCTGGCTTTGACCCTGAGGGCAGCAGAGCTATGGGAAGGACTTTGACAGAAAGGCCAAGCATGACTGGCATCTGTTTTAGATGCCTGCTCTTGAATCAAGGTCAGGAGAAGCCAGATGTGATGGTGCATGTTTCCTCTCAGCACTCAGGGAAGAGGACCCTGCAGTGGGGAGACAGGCCAGAGCCAAGCGGTGCTCAGTCGGTGATGCTGCCACCCAGAATCCTGCAGGAAGCAGTGACAGCTTGGCTTCCCTGGGAGG
This sequence comes from Rhizomys pruinosus, assembly GCA_009823505.1. Classification (NCBI taxonomy): domain Eukaryota; kingdom Metazoa; phylum Chordata; class Mammalia; order Rodentia; family Spalacidae; genus Rhizomys; species Rhizomys pruinosus. The sequence continues at coordinate 152,105 of VZQC01007472.1, forward strand.
GGGCGGGGCCTTGCCTGCCTATCTGGAACAGTCCCTGGCTCCAAGTCTTGGGTCCTGTCCCCAAATCCTCTGCAGGGTCAGTAGGACAGACACCCCTTCCCCACAGAGCCCCACAGTGAGCGTGGATGGGACTGGGTCACCAGAGCCCTCAGTTTCCTCCTGACAGAGTTCACCTGACATCTCACCCTACTTCTAGCAAATTCTACACCTACCGTGTGGGCCTGGGGAAGCACAATCTGACTGAGGAGGATGAGGAAGGTGCCCTGTATCTGGGGGTGGACACCATCCATGTCCATGAAAACTGGAACCCCCTCTTCGTGCTGTGAGTACCAACCACCTGCCTAGAACTCCGGGGTAGCAAGGGAGGAGGGTCCCCAGGGTGAGCCCCTGAGTCTGGCCTTGTCCCCCGTGTGGGTGACCTGCTCAGCTGTATTACATTCTTCACATTGACCGAGGGTCTAGATAGAGACTCCAAGCACCCCACCCCCATATTCTGACTGTACCCTCCAGGTAGAGGCCAAGCCAGGTATCACCTTTCTGGATGCTGAGCACATACCCACATTACAGCAGACACATGAAATGCTGGCTCTTATCTAATTCCCACAATAGCCTAGACAAGAAACTCCAACTCAGAGAGGTCAAGGAATATGTCCCAGGCCACACAGCCCAGTGCATGGCAAAACCAGATATCAAAGAAAGTCTGCCAGCATCACCAACTTCCCCTCTGACACTGGACAATATTTAAATGCAAACACGTGCCGGGCGTGGTGGCACATGCCTTTAATCCTAGCACACGGGAGGCAGAGCAGGTGGATCTTTGTGAGTTTAAGACCAGCCTGGTCTACAGGGTGAGTTCGAGGACTGCTGGGGCTACAGGGAGACCCTGTCTTGAAAAGACCAAAAAAAAATAAATAAATAAATAAATAAATGCAAACACACACACACACACACACACACACACACGCACGCACCTGTTGCCATTACAGACTTACTCTTAGCTCCCTTTATGAGGTGTCAAAGCCCACAGCTGTTCCATACACTTCCATTCTATTGAGTTTTCATGAGCTGGCAGGTAAGGGAGAACCCAAAACTAAGAGACTGAGTAAGCCTATTACAAAGGTCATATAGGGCTGGGGGAAAATGGCTCAGGGGCTAAGAGTGCTTGCTGTGTAAACTTATGGACCTGAGTTCAAATCCTTAGCAGCCAAGTAAAAAGCATGGTGTGGCTGTACAAGCCTGAGCCTGGAACCTCAGTGCTGTAAAAGATGGAGAAAAATTTAGATCAGAGAGAGAGAGAGAGAGGGAGAGAGAGAGAGACAGAGAGAGAGAGAGAGAGAGAGAGAGAGAGAGAGAGATCGGTCATTTCCCCTCCAGCATCAATGCTGGCTGATAAGCAGACAGTGGGCATCCATGGGAGACCCCTAGGCACCATGGCTGAGCCACAGCACCAGCCCTTCTGCCCACTTGCCAGTCCTTGACTTTGGGTTTTAGGAATGACATTGCCCTCATCAAGCTGGCTGAACCTGTGGAGCTGAGCGACACCATCAACGTGGCCTGCCTCCCAGAGGCAGATGCCTTGCTGCCTCAAGACTACCCCTGCTATGTCACTGGCTGGGGCCGCCTCTGGAGTAAGTAGAGCTCATGTCAGGAAATCTTGGGGGGCTTCCTAGATGAGGGACCACTCAGGACCAGCATGCTGCCCAGATTCACCTGACACTCACTGCCTGATATTTTCAGAGCTGTTTAAAGTTTGTAATAACAGCTAATATTTATTGAGCACAGACTTTGTGACAGGGACTAGTAAGTGCTTGTGATAGGTGCCATGAGAATTAAATAGGATAAAATTCCTCCGGTGTTTAGAATAGGCCTTGGCATGTTGTCCTACTATATCAATGCTTGCCTGTTAACCCAGCAATTGGAAGATGGAAGCAGGAGAATCACTGTGAGTTCTGGGCCATCCTGTCTACACAGTGAATTCCAGGCTTACCAGGACTACATAGTGAGACTGTGTCTCAATAAATACTAGAAATAATAATAATTGAACTAAATAAAACCAGCCTCTCTGGGTGGAAGGTCAGGTCTCAAGGCAGACCAATACCCAAGCAGATTCCAATTGAACTAAAACATTAAATGTGACTAGAAACTGAATAGGACTTAGAGGATGGGAGGGTCAAGTCTGTGGACATCTGAGGAGGCCGTAAATACAGGATGCCAAAGGTGGAGACCTGCAGAGAAATGTCTGAAGCAAAACTGCAACCTGGGCGTGGTGTCCCACACCTGTCAACCCAGCTGCTCTGGGCTCTGAGGCAGGATTACACATTCAGGGACTGCCTGAGCTGTAGGCTGAGTGCAAGGCCAGCCTGGGCTATGTAGTGAGACCCTTCTCAAAAAAAAAAAAAAAAGTAGAAAAGACAACCAAGTTTATAGCCCAGTGGTACAGTCTGAGCTCCATCACAGCACAACAGAAAGGGGGAGAAAGAGAAGGCTCTGAGTTAAAGACACTCTCACCTTCTGGGGACTCAGAAACAGAGGTTTGAACCCTGGAGGGACCTCCTGATGAGGGCTACATGCAGGGCTCCCACAGCAGTCCATGCGCCAGCCCAATTGCTCCCTGCCTGTCCCCATCCTCTGCTGACTGAAAGCCAGGGCTGAGTGGGCACTCAGACTGACTCCCTGCTCTCTGTTGCTCTTTCCCTAGACAATGGTCCCATCGCTGAAGTGCTCCAGCAGGGCCTGCAGCCCATAGTGGACTACGCTACATGCTCCAGGTGGGACTGGTGGTTCTTCCAAGTCACGAAGTCCATGGTGTGTGCTGGGGGCGATGGTATCACCGATGCCTGTAATGTGAGTGTCCTGACCCCATACTAGGGGGTGGCAGGGAGGTGGAGAGAGAGGGTGGGGTATGGCAAACCCCTCTCTCCAAGAAGAGGATAACTGATGGGCATGTGCGCAGCGAGCTTAGGGGAAAACTCTCACCCCAGTCCATCCCTCTCTACTCCCCCCAGCATATACAGTGAGGCAGAGAGCTGGACATTAGCAGCTGAGTTGAAGTCCAATCCCAGCAATTATTAGTTCTCTAACCTTGGAGAGCTCCTGAAGTTCTCTTTAAAGTGAGGCCAGGGGCTGGAGAGATGGCTCAGCGGTTAAGAGCACTGACTGCTCTTCCAGAGGGCCTGGGTTCGATTCCCAGCACCCACATGGTGGCTAAGAACTGCCTTTAAGCCAGGCGTGGTGGCGCACGCCTTTAATCCTAGCATTTGGGAGGCAAGAGGCAGGGGATCTCTTTGAGTTCAAGGCCATCCTGGTCTATAGAATTCCAGGCTAGCTGAGGCTATAGGGAGACCCTGTCTCAAAAAGACAAAAAATAAATAAATAAAAAATAAAGTGAGGCCAGGAGAGAGGTGACTCAGCAGGTAAAGACACTTGCCACCAAGCTCGACGACCCAAGTTCAATTCCCAGAACCCATAGGATAGGAGAGAATCAGCTCCTACAATTATCCTCTGATCTCTATACACATATACAAATGGGCTTGTACATTTCAACACACAGAGACAAGCACACAGAGTATCTAGATTATAGATAGATACATAGAAGGTAGGTAGGTATGTAGATGATACATACATACATACATGCATGCATACATACATACATACACAGACACATAGACAGATGACAGATACATAGATACACAGATGATAGATACACAGAAGATGGATAGATAGATAGATGATAGATAGAGATACAGAGATAGATAGATACATAAGTGACAGATACATAGATGACAGATAAATAGATAATAGATACATAGATCATAGATGATAGATAGATACATATATAGATACATAGATGTAGATAGATAGATACACACATACATACATAGATGATTGATAAACAGATACATAGTACATAGATAGATACTGGGCTGGAGAGATGGACCTAGCGGTTAAGAGTGCCGACCGCTCTTGCAGAAAACCCGAGTTCATCCCCAGCAACCCACATGGCGGCCAAGAACCGTCTTGAGACTCCAATTCCAGGAGAACTCCAAGTCCAGGAATCGACCACCCTCTTCTGACCTCCGTGGCATTGCACGACACGAGGGCACAAGTGCATGCAAATAGTACATTACTACAATACAGAAATAAATAAATGCCGGACGTGGTGGCGCCACACCTTTAATCCTAAGCACTTGGAAGGCAAACACGCGGATCTCTGTGAGTCAGAGTCCAGCCTGGTCTACACAGAGTGCAGTTCCAGACAGCCAAGCTACGGCGGAGACCCTGTCTTCAAAACAACAACAACAACAACAACAACACAACAAAAAGAAACAAGATAGATACATAGATGACTGATAGATACATAGATCATAGATGATAGACAAATATGATACATAGATACATACACACACAAATACATACATAGATGATCGATAGATACATACATACCTATATAGATAGATGATAGACTTTATAGATGATAGATGGATAGATAGAGATAGATAGATAGATACATACATACATATGTACATACATACATAGGGGTAGATAGGTAGACAGATGATAGGTAAAAACTAGAAATAAGATACAACAGATAGGATAGAGGATGAATTAATATAATAGATAGATAATAGATAGATAGATAATAGAATAAATTGGTAATAGATGAAAGATAGATAGATACATACATACATATATGTATTTATCTATGTATCTATCATCTTCTAATTATTATCTATCTCTATCTGTATCTACAAATAGAGATAGATAGATTAGATAGATAGATAGATAGTTATAGATGGAAATTTTAAAGTACTGGGAAAGTGTTTGCCTTGCAAACAGAAGACCTGAGTTCAGTCCTCAGAACCCATAATGTACAACTTCAGCTAACGGTGGTAGGCCTTAATCCCAGTGCTGGGGACTGGAACAGGAGGATCTGGATCTTACTGACCCTCCATTTGTGCTCACCAACTGGTGAGCTCCAGGCCAACAAGACAGGAAAGTCAAGGCATTCCTGAGGATAACAGGCAAGAATGTCCTCTGGATCCCACACACATTACACACATGTGCATGAATATCTGCACACACATCTGTACTCACCCACACATACATGCATGCATCAAAGAGGAGACCATAGTAACCACTTCACAGAGCCACCCTGAGGTCTGAAAGGCTCTAGCAGCTGGGGAAGTGGCTTCTGTCCTGTCCCCACAGGGCTGTGACAGGCTCTGACACAATGATTCAAAGGAGACAGGGCCCAGAGAGTCTGATCAGAACCAGAGACATCCAGGACAACCTAGGGACTGTCCCATTTCTAACCAGGACAACCCTCTCCCACTCCAGCCTCCCCACTTTCTCCAGGGCTCCCAACATCCTGCATTGTCTGGAGAGCTCACAGAAGCATACACACAGTGACCTGAACAGCAAGGGAAACTGAGGCACAGATGGCTCATCATCTCAGATCATAGCAAACCAGGAGCTAGCTAACAGCCAGGATCTCACAGAATGCGGCTGAAGCAGCCTGTGGCCTGAAGAGACAGCCATGAGAAGGAGGCCCAGCCAGCCCTCACCAAGCCCCCTGCCCCAAAGCCAGTCTCTGGGGGATGCCTGAGGCTGAGGCCTTTGCTCTGATACAGGGGGACTCCGGTGGCCCACTGAACTGCCAGGCAGAGGATGGCTCCTGGGAGACGCATGGCATCGTGAGCTTTGGCTCTAATTATGGCTGTGGCACATACAGATAAGAAGCCAGGCACGCGTGTCTGCCTACATTGACTGGATCAATGAGGTAGGTATTGCGTGTCTGCCTACATTGACTGGATCAATGAGGTAGGTATTGCGTGTCTGCCTACATTGACTGGATCAATGAGGTAGGTATTCATGCACCCCCTACTGAGCCCCTCAGGTCCACAGCCTCTCCCCTTTACTGGCTTTTTCCCAGATTTAATCACTGGCCACTTAAACCCATGTTCAGGTCTTTCATCTCCACACTCCCTGAGAAACACTGGCTGAGCCCTTCCTGATACAGAACTTGAATCAGGAACAAGGGAGGGGCACAGAGGGGCCACATGGGTAGTCACAAATGGACTTGAGGGTATGGGGACAGGGGCCCCCTGGGCATCAACAACAAATGTAGGATGTGTTCTAAGTCCACATGCACCACGCTCTGAAATGCTGGGGCCTGGAGCCTTTGAGCAGAAACCAGGATGGCCTGGCCATGGCCCTGCTGGGGTGGGATGTGGGGCACTACCACCCTGAAGATCCTGGTGCTGTCCCAGAAGGTAGCATATCCTAGAGTCCCTCACACTGGCTTTTGCTCCTCCAGAAACAACACCTGTGAAGAGTTGATCCAGGAAGACCCTGCCCATTCCTGCAGCAGCAATAAACCACCTTTCCTGGGTGTCTGGTTGATCATTCTTGCCTCCTGAGGATCCCGGGAGCAGGAAACATTCACACTGGCCAGACCATAGAGGCCTTGACGGCAGGTGTCATGGCCTTAGTGGGGCCTGGGGACACACAGGTAGACCAAGGACTAAGGATGCTGCAGACACATGTCCCTCCATGTCAGGCTGTGAACCAGCCCATCTCCAACCAGTTTGAGGCTTCCTGATCCTGACCACCCCCCCACAAGTAGTCTGGTGGGTACTTCAGGTCCCCAGTTACAGGTAGAGGCTGGCATCTCCCCCAAACCAGCCTTACCCAACCCACACAGACAAGGCCAGAAGATGCCCAGAGATCAGAAGTAAAACTGGCCCCTGGGCAGGAGCTCCCAGCAGGTGCGCTGCCCCCAGCACAGCCTCCACAGTAGCCGGCAGCCAGAGCTGTCTCACTGAAGAAGGGTTTGGTGAGCCCTGACCCAGAGTTCATACAGGGGGGGGGAGATCCCAGGCCCACCTCAGGGGCGCAGGCTTGATGAAAGCAATGGCCTCCATACAGAGTCACATGAAAAGCCTCCACTGTGCAAGAGAGGTAGGAACTGAGGACCAGAGAGATGGCTGCCAGGCGCACTATTTCAAGTAAGAGCTCTCACTCAGGCAATCTCCGGAGTTCAAGAAACTGCTTCCAGGCCATCATTGTATGAGAGACTGACTCGCAGGCTGGGCAGTGCCCTCTCTGACCACATATGGAGCTGGTTGGTATCCCCAGGACTGAGTAATACCAGGTAGTATGAGGCGAGTGCGTATTCGCAAGATTATTATATATAATTTTATACCTATATCTATATATTAATATGTGTGTATTATTGATAATTTTATGCTCTAATTTGCTTTCTATGACTAGACCCCCTTCTCTCAAAAAAAAAAAAAAAAAGTAGAAAAGACAACCAAGTTTATAGCCCAGTGGTACAGTGCTTGCCTCACATACACAAGGCCCTGGGTCTGAGCTCCATCACAGCACAACAGAAAGGGGGAGAAAGAGAAGGCTCTGAGTTAAAGACACCCTCACCTTCTGGGGACTCAGAAACAGAGGTTTGAACCCTGGACGGACCTCCTGATGAGGGCTACATGCAGGGCTCCCACAACAGTCCATGCGCCAGCCCAATTGCTCCCTGCCTGTCCCCATCCTCCACTGACTGAAGGACAGGGCCGAGTGGGCACTCAGACTGACTCCCGGCTCTCTGTTGCTCTCTCCCCAGCCAATGGTCCCATCGCTGAAGTGCTCCAGCAGGGCCTGCAGCCCATAGTGGACTACGCTACATGCTCCAGATGGGACTGGTGGTTCTTCAGGGTCAGGAAGTCCATGGTGTGTGCTGGGGGCGATGGCGTCATCTCTGCCTGTAATGTGAGTGTCCTGACCCCACACCAGGGGGTGGCAGGGAGGTGGAGAGGGAGGGTGGGGTACAGCAAATACCCCTATCTGAGAAGAGGACACATGAGCAACACGGGCATAGGAAACGTAGTAGAAAACTGTTGCTCCAGTCCATCCCTCTCTGATCCTCCCAGCATATAAAGTGAGGCAGAGAAGTGGATATTAGCAGCTGAGTTGAAGTCCAATCCCAGCAATTATTAGTTCTCTAACCTTGGGGAGCTGCTGAAGTTCTCTATAAAGTGAGGCCAGGAGAGAGGTGACCCAGCAGGTAAAGACACTTGCCACCAAGCTCGATGACCTGAGTTCAATTCCCAGAACCCATAGGATAGGAGAGAATCAGCTCCTACAATTGTCCTCTGATCTCTACACACATATACAAATGGGCACACGCATTTCAACACACAGAGACAAGCACACATAATAGATAGATGATAGATAGAGAATACATAGTAGATTGATTGATTGATTCACTGATAGATATAGACAGACAGACATATAGATGATAGATAGATGATACATAGTAGATTGATTGATTTAGACAGATAGATAGATGATAGATACATACATACATACGTACATACGTACATACATACCTACATACATACATATACATGATAGATAGATGGAATTTTTTTAAGTACTGGGAAAGTGTTTGCCTTGCAAACACGAAGACCTAAGTTCAGTCCTCAGAACCCATAATGTACAACTGCAGCTCACGGTGGTAGACCTGTAATCCCAGTGCTGGGGACTGGAGACAGGAGGATTCCTGGGACTTACTGACCCTCCATGTGGCTCACCTAACTGGTGAGCTCCAGGCCAACAAGACAGGAAGGTCAAGGCATTCCTGAGGATAACAGGCAAGAATGTCCTCTGGATCCACACACATATACACACATGTGCATGAATATCTGCACACACATCTGTACTCACCCACACATACATGCATGCATCAAAGAGGAGACCATAGTAACCACTTCACAGAGCCACCCTGAGGTCTGAAAGGCTCTAGCAGCTGGGGAAGTGGCTTCTGTCCTGTCCCCACCAGGGCTGTGACAGGCTCTGACACAATGATTCAAAGGAGACAGGGCCCGAGAGTCTGATCAGAACCACGAGACATCCAGGACAACCAGGGACTGTCCCATTTCTAACCAGGACACCCTCTCCCCACTCCAGCCTCCCCACTTTCCCAGGGCTCCCAACATCCTGCATTGTCTGGAGAGCTCACAGAAGCATACACACAGTGACCTGAACAGCAAGGGAAACTGAGGCACAGAGTGGGCTAGCATCATCTCAGATCATAGCAAACCAGGAGCTAGCTAACAGCCAGGATCTCACAGAATGCGGCTGAAGCAGCCTGTGGCCTGAAGAGACAGCCATGAGAAGGAGGCCACAGCGCAGCCCTCACCATAGCCACCGCTGCCCCAAAGCCAGTCTCTGGGGGATGCCTGAGGCTGAGGCCTTTGCTCTGATACAGGGGGACTCCGGTGGCCCACTGAACTGCCAGGCAGAGGATGGCTCCTGGGAGACGCATGGCATCGTGAGCTTTGGCTCTCCCCTGGGCTGCAACACAAAGAAGAAGCCAGTGGTCTTCACCCGCGTGTCTGCCTACATTGACTGGATCAATGAGGTAGGTATTGCGTGTCTGCCTACATTGACTGGATCAATGAGGTAGGTATTGCGTGTCTGCCTACATTGACTGGATCAATGAGGTAGGTATTCACCCCCTGCTGGGCCCCACACATTCCCAGCCTCTCCCCTTTACTGGCTTTTTCCCAGATTTAATCACTGGCCACTTAAACCCATGTTCAGGGTCTTTCATCGCCACACTCCCTGAGAAACACTGGCTGAGCCCTTCCTGATACAGAACTTGAATCAGGAACAAGGGAGGGGCACAGAGGGACCACATGGGTAGTCACAAATGGACTTGAGGGTATGGGGACAGGGGCCCCCTGGGCATCAACAACAAATGTAGGATGTGTTCTAAGTCCACATGCACCACGCTCTGAAATGCTAGGGGCCTGGAGCCTTTGAGCAGAAACCAGGATGGCCTGGCCATGGCCCTGCTGGGGTGGGATGTGGGGTGCTACCACCCTGAAGATCCTGGTGCTGTCCCAGAAGGTAGCATATCCTAGAGTCCCTCACACTGGCTTTTGCTCCTCCAGAAACAACACCTGTGAAGAGTTGATCCAGGAAGACCCTGCCCATTCCTGCAGCAGCAATAAACCACCTTTCCTGGGTGTCTGGTTGATCATTCTTGCCTCCTGAGGATCCCGGGAGCAGGAAACATTCACACTGGCCAGACCATAGAGGCCTTGACGGCAGGTGTCATGGCCTTAGTGGGGCCTGGGGACACACAGGTAGACCAAGGACTAAGGATGCTGCAGACACATGTCCCTCCATGTCAGGCTGTGAACCAGCCCATCTCCAACCAGTTTGAGGCTTCCTGATCCTGACCACCCCCCCACAAGTAGTCTGGTGGGTACTTCAGGTCCCCAGTTACAGGTAGAGGCTGGCATCTCCCCCAAACCAGCCTTACCCAATCCCACACAGACAAGGCCAGAAGATGCCCAGAGATCAGAAGTAACAACTGGCCCCTGGGCAGGAGCTCCCAGCAGGTGCGCTGCCCCCAGCACAGCCTCCACAGTAGCCGGCAGCCAGAGCTGTCTCACTGAAGAAGGGTTTGGTGAGCCCTGACCCAGAGTTCATACAGGGGGGGGGAGATCCCAGGCCCACCTCAGGGGCGCAGGCTTGATGAAAGCAATGGCCTCCATACAGAGTCACATGAAAAGCCTCCACTGTGCAAGAGAGGTAGAGAACTGAGGACCAGAGAGAGGCTGAGCTGCTTCAGGCCCCAGGAACATCCAGTAAGAAGGAGCCATGAGGGACTGGGGGAGGCAGTGCCCTCCTGAGGCCAATGGAGCTGGGTTGGACCCCAGGACTGAGTATACCAGGGTCTGGTGAGGGGCGTCCCAGAGGGCCACTAATCTGGAATTGTTCTCCTTTGCTTCCAATTGCTGTGACAATACAGTCTGACCAGCACCAACTGGGGGAGTAAAGGGTTTATTTGTCTCACCGCACAGCCCATCATGAGGGAAAGCCTAGGCAGGAACTCAGAGCAGAGCCTGGAGCACTTACCATGGAGAATCGCTGCTTACTGGCTTGTCTCCCTTGCCCATGCCGAGCCTGCTTTCTTTTTCTTGTTCTTTCTCTTTTTCTTTTCTTTTTTTTTTTTTTTTGAGACAGTGTCTCCTTGTAGCCCCCAGCTGTCCTGGAACTCTCTATGTAGACCAGGCTGGCCTTGAACTCACAGAGATCCAACTGCCTCTGCCTCCCACGTGCTAGGATTAAAGGCGTGCACCACCATACCCGGCACCCTGCTTTCTTATACAATATAAGATAACCTGCCCAGGAGTAGCACTGCCCCAAGTGGGCTGGGTCCTTCTCAACAATCAAGAAAATGCCCCACAGACATGGCCACAGGCCAGTCCAAAGGAGGAAGTTCACCAATAGAGGCTCCCTCAGCCCAGAGTGTCAAGTTGACACTAAAGCTACCCAGCACAGGGATGCTCCTGGAAGTGTTTACCAGAACTGTACCCAGCTTCTAACCTCCTCGCAGGACAACAGGTTACAGCTACCGACTAGCCTATCAACCATCCTGCTTCCTCATCAGACACTGGCTACAGGAGGTGGAGACCATTTAAACTTCTCATGCCCCAGGGTGCCATTCTTTGGATTAACTTCTCTTACTCAGAAAGCAATGGGGTACAAGGATCCCTGGGTTCAGAGAAGATCCCTTCAGCAGGTAGATCAGAAACAGATCATGGGGGAGAGCAGGGAGAGAGCAGAAACAGACCAGGGGCACAGAAGTAACCAGTGTGCATCTGTGGCAGGAATCCAGGAGAGCTTCCTGGAGGTGGAGAAGCCAAGCTGGGTCTGGAAACTGGAACAGAAGCTTCCCGAGTGCGGAAGACCCTACTGGCTGCTTCATGCCCAGCCTCCTTCTTTCTTGCCTCTTCCTGTATTGAGACACTATAGGCTCAACTCTCACTGTCCCAGGTCCCTTGTCGCTAGGCAACCAGGGGAGCCAGTTCTGGCCCTATAGAGTACAATAGTGCAATAATCTCTGAGCTTGGATGAATACTTAGCAAGCACCAGAGAAACTGCCCTGTGAAATTCCCTTCCCATTTCCCCAAGACAGTCCTTTAAGGCTAGCTGTGATCTTCCTCCCTATTTTACAGATGAGAAACTAAGGTCAGACCAAGCTAGTGACTTCCCAGGTAGCTTAACTAGAAAGTGGTAGAGCTGGGATCCTCACAAACCTCACTACTCTGACTCCACAACACATGCATGGGATCCCAAATGCAAGCAGCAGAAGAGCTCTCTTTCCTGGTAAGGGGAATCTGACACACTGCTGCCACACCGTCCCCTTCCTTTTTGAACTGGGCATGGTGGCTGGAGCAGAGGCAGCCGTTTGACTGAGTGAGCTGTCCAGATCTTGTCCAGCTGGAGATCTGAGGCTAGCCACTGAATTTCCTTGTTCTCTGAAAAAAATAAATCTGCCGGGCATGATGGCACATCCCTTTAATCCTAGCACTCAGGAGGCAGAGACAGGCAGATCTCTACAAGTTCAAGGCCAGCCTGGTCTACAAAGTGAGTTCCAGGACAGCTGGGACTACAGGGAGACCCTGTCTCAAAAAGACCAAAATAAATAAATTAATTAATTAAAAATTATTTTAAAGTCTGCATTTGTTTTAGCCACCGTGTTAATTCTCAGTTTCTTGCAGCTCAACACACTCCTAATGGGTACCAGAGGGGACTGGCAACAGCCTGTAAGTGAACTCCAATAGGAGCTCTTGCCAGAGCATCAGGCAGGGGATGGTGTGCACTGACCAGCCACCTTCGTTTGCTCTGGACTGGGGAGTTTTCAGACTTCTAGTACTAAATCTAGCAGAGTCCCCTGAAAGACAGGTTGCTGTTCAGCCCAGGAAGGAGGCCCAAGCTATAGGAGGCCCATGTGGGACCTGAGAAAAGACTCTTCCCATAGCCCTCATGCTATGCTGGGGTGGTTGGGGCTCAGAGGGCAAAGGGAGCCCAGAGGACCTTGGGCAGAGAAATGATAACTGTGCTTTCAGGTACACACTAGAGTGCTTATCTGGGAATTGGGGGTGGGGGGGGAACAAACCGTAGTAGAAGTAGGGGTATCTGTGCTAGAGGCCACTGTGAGGATCTAGGCAAATGTTAACATGGCCTGGATGGTGGTAGGAGAGGAAAGTAGAAAATAGAAACACCCTGTAATCATTTCAGAGTGACGAAGTCCCAGCCAGGACCTTTCAGGGAAGGAATGCTTACCTAGCACACGTGAAGCCCTAGATTCTATCCCCAAAGCCACCCCCAAATGAAAAAGTGTTAAGTATAGAGTTCAGGGCCACCCTCCTAGCTCCAAGGCAGTATAAACTTCTAGAATGTGACTAAAAAGTACTCTATTAGATGGGGCTGGAGAGATGGCCTAGCGGTTAGGAGCACCGACGCTCTTGCAGAGGACCCGGGTTCGATCCCCTGCACCCACATGGCGGCTGAGAACCGTCTGAAACTCCAGTTCCAGGAGAACTCCAGCTCCAGGGGAATCCGAGACCCTCTTCTGACCTCTGCGGCATTGCACGACACGGGTGCACAGACTTGCATGCAGATACATACACATACAGAAATAAATAAAAAATTTAAAAAAAAAAGTACTCTATTAGCTAGTATAAAATGAAATGAGCCATGGCCCTGGAGCACATGAGTCCCAGGACACCCTTGCCACATAGTGAGAACCTGTTTCAAAAATGGGGGTTGAGGGGTTTGGTCTTAGAGAGGAGGCTCAGCCATTAAGAGCACGTGCAGCTCTCCCAAAAAACTAAGTTCAGTTCCCAGAACCCACAGCAGACAGCTTCCTCACAATGCCTGTAACCTGAGCTCCAGGGGATCTGATGCCCCCTTTTGGCCTCCACAGGCACCTGCACTCACATACACACACCCACACACACTCACATACACACAATTCAAAATAAAATAAATAGGGGCTGGAGAGATGGGTCAGTGGTTACGAGCACTGACTCCTTTTCCAGAGGACCTGAGTTCAATTCCCAGCACCCACATGGCAGGTAACAACCACCTGTGACTCCAGTTCCAGGGGACTCAACCCCTTTCTTCTAACCTCCTTGGACATTTATGACATGGGTGCACTTATACACATGCAGGCAATGCACTCATATACAATAAATAAATAAATAAATAAATAAATAAATAAGTAAATAAATAAATAAATAAAAATAGTTAAAAGCAAAGAGTCACTGAGCCTCCACCATGGCTCTACAGATTCCCTCTGAGTCCCCTCATTTTCTATGCTCTCTCCATGGCTTGAATCCCCTCATTTCTTTTTGGGGGGGTATTTTTTTTTTGAGACAGGGTCTTCCTTTAGTCCCAGCTGGCCTGGAGCTCACTCTGTAGACCAGGCTGACCTAGAACTCACAAAGATCCACCTGCCTCTACCCCACAAGTGCTGGGATTAAAGGTGTGTACCACCATGCCTGGCTGAATCCTCTCATTTCTAATGTTTGGTCCTCACTTCTCTTGCAGTGGCATCCACCTTCTGCAGGCTGTTTCCACAAAGAAATATATTACATGTCCATTATCCAGAACCTCCACTCTTCTGACTTCTTTGCTGATGCAAATAGGGTAATAACCTGCTTCCTGATGGCATGAAAGATTCTCTCCATATAAAAATTCAACAAAAACATGACTAGAGAGATGGTTCAGCAGTTAAAAGCAACTGCTGCTCTTGCAGAGGACCTGGGTTCAGTTCCCAGCACCCACATGGTGACTATCAGCTATCTATAACTCCAGTTCTAGGGAATCCAACACCTGCTTCTGGCCTCCCTGAGCAATAGCACATATGTAATGCACATATAGACAGGTGGGTACACACACATACACATACACATAAATTAAATGTTTAAGAAGGAATTCATCAGAGGCTCAAAAGGTGGCTCAACAGTTAAGAGCACTGGCTGCTCTTGCAGAGGACTGGGTTTGGTTCCCACCACATACCACCAGTCATAATTTCAGTTCCATATGATCCCACGCCCTCTTCTGGCTTCCATGGGCATTGCGTGCATGTGATATACTTTTATACACAGAGGCAAAATGCTGACACATAGAAATAATAAATGCCAAATGCACAAAGCTTCAATAAAAATTGTTGAAAAAAATAATAAATATTTAAAAACATACCACCCCTGGGGCTGGAGAGATGGCCTAGAGGTTAAGAGTGCTGACTGCTCTTTCAGAGGACCCAGGTTCAATCCCGAGCACCCACAAGGGAGCTGAGAACCGTCTTTAACTCCAGTTCCAGGACAATCTGATGCCCTCTTCTGACCTCCGAGGCATTGCACAATACAGGTGCACAAACCTACATTCAGGCAGTACATTCATACACATACAAGAATAAATAAAAATTAAAAAAAATAAAAAAATAAAAACGTACCACCCCTACCCCAGAGCAAACCACTATAGATGGGGCACCAGGATTTAAAGTCCATGGCTGGCCACAATAATGACAGGAGCCCTATTGACCACAAAGGAGCATAGGCTGAAGAACACAGCAAAGAGCCCAATAGAGGCTGGGAGAATAACTGATCTCTGGTAAATGGAGGAAGGAGTTCAAGGTTACCCTCAACCAGATAGAAAGTTCGAGGCCAGCTTATGCTCCATGAGACCCTGCCTCCTGATAAAAGTAAGTGTGGTGGCGCATGCCTTTAATCCCAGCACTCGGGAGGCAGAGGCAGGCAGATCTCTGTGAGTTCGAGGCCAGCCTGGTCTATGGAGTGAGTTCCATGCCAACTGGGGCTACAGGGAGACCCTGTCTCAAAAAAATTTTAAAAATAAGCAAATAAACAAATTTTAGGTCAGACACAAAAAGGATGATCATGCCATTTCTAGTTCTATCCATTTACCTGCGAAAACCATGATTTTGCCTTTCGGTTTTTTTATTTTTATTTATTTTTGTATGCGTACGATTTACTGTCTGCATGTAGGTTTGTGTACCCGTGTCGGGCAATACCTCAGAGGTCAGAAGAGGGTGTCGGATTCTCCTGGAACTGGAGTTAAAGACGGTTTTCAGCCACCATGTGGGTGCTGGGGATCGAACCCGGGTCCTCTGCAAGTATCATCTCGGCATTTCTTTTTTTTTTTTTTTTTTTTGGTCTTTTTGAGAACAGGGTCCCTTTAGCCAGCTGGCCTGGATATCACCTTACTGTAGACCACGGCTGGCCTTGAACTCACAAAGATCCCACCTGCCCTCTGCCTCCCAGTTGTAGGGATTAAAGGGCCTGCGCCACCACGCCCAGCTTGGAGAGTCGGCCATTTAATCGCGCCTAGGCCATCTCTCCAGCCCCTCGGAAAATTTTTTTGTTTTTATGTTATTTTAAGGGATTCTACAATATAAGAGCACAGTTGTTTTATCAAGAATATCAACATTAACGTGCTCAGTTTTTGCCAAACAATTAGGTAATTGGTGCTAGCATCCTCACGGATGAGGATAACCATTCAGGGTCTTCTGTTCCAAATGAAATTAAGGACTTTTTTTCTCCTAAGCCTTTGAAGAAAGACTCTCTTGGGGATTTTAATTAGGATTGCATTAATCTGTACAAGAGTTTGGGTAGACTGAGATGGCGCTAGCAGTAGGGGAGCGCTACCGCTCTTACAGAGGCCCGGGTTCGATCCCCAGCACCCACATGGCACCGAGAGAAACCGTCTGACCCAAACTCCAGTTCCAGGAGACTCCAGTCCAAGGGAATCCGACACCCTCTTCTGACCTCTTCGGGCATTGATGACACGGGTGCACAGACTTGCACGCAGGCAGTACACATTCATACACATATCAACTAAAATGAAATTAATAAAAAAATATTAAAAAAAAGAGTTTGGGTAAATGGACATTTTTACTATATTTAATTTTCCCAAATCATGAGCATGCGAGTATCTTTCCATCTTTTGAGGTCTTTTCAATCTCCTTCAGGGTTTAATTTTTTTTTTTTAGAGATCCTTGGTGTCTTGTAGGTTTGTTCCTAGTATTTTATTGTTTTTAGGCTATTGTGAGTGGGAAGATCTCCTTGTAGTCTTTCTTCCTGTTGTGGGTGTAAAGAAGGCCTACTGATTTTTCTAGGTTTAATTTTGTAATCCTGCCACTTTACTGAAGCTCTTAGATCATTTCTAGGAGTTTTCTGGTGAGTTTTTAGGCATCCCTTAGTAAACAATCATATCATCAGCAAAAAGGGATTAGCTTGACTTCCTCTTTTCCAATAGTACTCCTTTAATTTCCTTTTCTTGCCTTATTTCCTAGGCAAAGTGGTTTTTCAAGCACTATATTGAAGAGGAGTGGTGAGGGGGGCAGCCTTGCCAAGTTTCCTACCTTTAAAGGGAATTGCTTCTGTCATTTTCCCCGTTTAGGATGATATTGGCTGTGGGTTCCTGTATTATTGGCTTTGATTACATTGAGGAATCATCCCTCCAATCCAATTTCCCTCTAGGGACTTTAAGCATGAAGGGATTGCTGGATTTTGTCAAAAGGCTTTTTCTACACATTAGATGATGGTGTGTTTTTGTCTTTCAGTCCATTTTTTTTTTTTGTCTTTTGAGACGAAGTTTCTCCCTTTTGTCCCCGCTATCCTTGAACTCACTCTGTAGACCAGCTTGGCCTGAACTCACCCAAAGATCCGCCTGCTGCTGCCCCCAAGTGCTATGATTAAAGGGGCGTGCCACCACGCTCCAGCCTCAGTCCATTTTATTATGATTTATGATATTTATTGATTTTCATTATGTAGGAGAACCACCCTGCATTTCTGGTATGATCCAACTTGGTTATGATGATGATCTTCTTGATGTGGGTCTGTACGCGGTTTGCAAGTATTTTTTGAGTAATTTTGCATCTGTCATTAATGATATGCTTATAGTTCTCCTTCGGTTGTATCTTTGCCTGTTTTTTGGTATTATAGTGATGCTGGGCTTCATAGAAAGAAATTTGGCAGAATTCCCTCTGGTTTGGCTATCCTTCTAAACAATTTTAGTATAATAATGGTTGTCTTTTTTAAATGTTTTATACAATTCTGCTGTGAAACCATCTGGGGCCTGGGCTTTTTTTAGTTGGTGAGGTTCTTATCACATCTTCAATTCTCATATATTATGGTCTGTTTAAGATGTCGATTCTCAGGGTGGAGAGATACCTAGCGGTTAAGAAGCACTGACTGCTGCTTGTAGAAGACCCGGGTTGGAATCCCCAACACCCACAATGGCAGCTGAGAACTGTCTGTAACTTCCAATTCCAGAGAACTCCAGTCCAGTGGAATCCAAGACCCTCTTCTGCGCTCCACGGGCATTGCATGACATGGTGTGCACAGACGCTACATGCAGACAGTACATTCATACACATACAAAATATAAATAAAATTAAAAATTAAAAAAGAAAGATAAGATGTCAATCTCTTCTTAAGCTTTTGTTGGGTTAAGCTTTGTTGGTTACCAGGATTTCAGATATTCATTTATTTCTTCTAGGTTTCAAACTTGTAGAGTATAGTTTTTTGAAGTATCCCATATGATTGTCTGGATCTTTTCATTGTCTGTTGTGATATTTCCTTTATACAGAGACGATTCTATTGATTTGATTTTTTCCTTCTTTCTTTTGGTTTAACTGGGATAGAGGTCTCTGTCTTCTTGTTTAGTCTCTCAAAGAACACACTTGATTCATGATTTTATTTTGTTTTCTTTGTTTCTATTTCATTGATTTCTGCTCTGATTTTTGGTTATTTCTTCCTGTCTGTTGCATTTTGAGGGTTTCATTTTTTGTTGCTCTCAAGTGTTTTCAGCTGCAGTGTTAGATCATTCACTTGTGCTCTTTCTGTTTTTCTAATGTAGGTACCCAGGGCTATAAACTTACCTCTTAGGACTGCTTTTAAAGTATCCCATAAGTTTTGTTGTGTTATATTATCATTGTTATTCAGTTCCAGGAATGCTTTTATTTCTTTATCTCTTTCTTGACCCATTCATTATTCAGGAGTGTGTTGTTTAGTCTCCATGTGTTCTTGTAGATAGTAGGGCTTATCCTGGTGTTAATATTGAGCTTTATTGCACTGTGGTCTGATAGAATGCATGAAATTATTTCAATCTTTTTGTATTTGTGGAGGTTTCTTCTGTGTCCCAGTATGTGGTCGATTTTGGAGAATGTTCCATGGGGTGCTGAGTAGAAAGTGCATTCTCTGGTATTGGGGTGGAATATTCGGTAGATGTCTGTGAGGTCTGTTTGGTGTATTGTATCATTCAGTTCAGAGGTCTGTTTATTCCTTGTCTGGTTGACCTATCCAAAGGGCTCAGTGTTCCCCTACTATGAGTGTACTGGGGTTAATCTGTGACTTGAGGTCATGGAGAATTATCTTTATAAAGTTTGGTGCACCAGAATTTGGTGCATACATAGTCATGATTGTGAAATCTTCATGGTCAATTGTTCCTTTGATAAAAATGTAATGGCCTTCTTTATCTCTTCTGATTTCTTTTACTTTGAAGTCTATTTTGTCTGATATTAAAATAGCAGCACCTGCTTTCTTTTTGGTACCATTTGCTTGGAATATTTTTTCCATCCTTTCACTTTAAGGTGGTGCCTATCCTTGAAGGTAAGATGTGTTTCTTGTAGACAGCATATAGATGGGCTCTGTTTCTTAATCCAATCTCCCAGTCTATGTCTTTTGATTGGGGAGTTTAGTCCATTAATATTCAAGATTATAACTGAAAGATGTGTGTTGCTTCCTTTCACCTTATTATCCATTTGCATTTTTGGTCTGGGTTTCTACTTCTGCAGTTATGCTTTTATTAATTTCTGTTTCTAGGTGCCTGGGGATAGTTGCTCCTTTCTTCTGTCCTTTGAATTACTTCAAGTATTCTCTGAAGAGTTGGTTTTCCAGACATGTATTCTTTCATCTTGTTTATGTCATGGAAAATTTTTCTCTCTCTTTCAACTATAATCGACATTTTTGCTGGGTATAGTAACCTGGGTTGGCATCTATAGTTCTTTAACACTGGGAATGCTTTACTCCACATTCTTCTTGCTTTCATAGTTTGCACTGAGAAGTCAGTTGTAATTCTGATAGGTTTCTCCTTATATGTAACTTGTTTTTCTCTTGTGGCTTTCAGAATTTTGTCTTTGTTTGGGGCATCTAGTGTTTTAACTATGATATGGCATGGAGAGTTTCTTTTCTGGTCTTGTCTGTTTGGAGTTCTATGTGCTTCTTGTATTGTATTGGTTTGTCTTTTTAAGTTTGGGGAATTTTTCATCTATTATTCTGTTGAGGATCTGATCAATACCATTCTCTTGGGATTCTTCTCCTTCCTCTATTCCTATGATGCAGAGGTTTGATCTTTTCATAGTGTCCCACAATTCCTGGTTGTTCCACTTCTGTGTATTTTTTTTAATTTTTCATAATCTTTAGTTGAGGTTTTTAGTCGTTCTGTGTTATCTTCCAGGTCTGATATTCTTTGTTTGCTTCCTCCATTCTACTTCTGAGGCTTTTTCCATTCCTTTCCTCTTGATTAGATGAGTGTTTGATTTCCTTTTTCTTTTTTTTAATTTATTTTATTTATTTTTGTAAGTGTATGAATGTACTGTCTGCATGTAGGTTTGTGTACCCGTGTCGTGCAATGCCACGAGGTCAGAAGAGGGCGTCGGATTCCCCTGGAACTGGAGTTAAAGATGGTTCTCAGCCACCATGTGGGTGCTGGGGTTCGAACCTGGGTCCTCTGCAAGAGCAGTTGGTGCTCTTAACCACTAGGCCATCTCTCCAGCCCTTGATTTCCTTTTTCATTTCATCTTGTGATTTCTTTAGTATTTCCACTTCCTTTCAGAGCTTCTCAATCTCTTCCTGTAGCTCTTTGCTTCGCTTGTTGGTTTCCTTTTCTTTTTCAACATGGGATCTTTTCAGTGTTTCCACTTCCTTCTGGTGTTTGTCATTTTCTCCCTCTAGTTCTTTCTGGCATTTGTCGTTTTCTCTCTCTAGGTCCTCCTTGAGTTTTTTATTCTCTCTCCTTAGTTCTCTGACTTGTTCTTTATATTCTTTGGTTTCTTTTAATATGTCCGAAATTGTTCCTCTAAGATCTGTGTCCTGGGTCATCCTCAGGGGGATCCCACTGTAGGAATCTTCCACAGGGTTGGTAGAGCTTGGTGTGGAATTATCCTGCACCTTTCCCATGTTGTCCCTTCATCGTATCCCTGGCATGTGGGTTTCTCTTTGCCTGTATTCCAATGTGAATCCCAAGTGCCTCTTCACTGTGTTGAACACTTGCTTTGCTTGCCTCCTTCAGATCCCTTTGTTGTTTGATTGATTTGTTTTTCTTCTTTTCTCCCTGCTTATGGAGTGTTGACTTGTCTAAGTTTTAGGCTTTCTATTGGAAGTCTAACTCACTCTTCCCTTTCTGTTCTGAAGGTTCTCCAAAGAATCCACTTGGACACTCCCTTGGCAATTCCAGTTGGGAGGGGGGGTGCCTGTTTAGGTACTCTGTGCTTCAGGTGGTCCTGGGAAATCACTGATCTAAGCTCTGTGCACTTGATTTTGCCTTTCTTTACCACTGAGTAGAATTCCATTGTGTAAATGTAGCATATTTTCAGTATCCACTCATAGCATATTGAGATTTATTTTTATTTTTTTTTAAGTTCTTGCTAATTTCCACAGCGGTGCACTCCTGTCATCCTTGCACTCAGGAAGCTGAGGCAGGTTCTGAGCTACCTAGTGATGAGAGCTTGTTCAAAAAAAGAAGAAAAACAATGCGCGAACAAGGAAGCAGGGTGTGATCTCAGCACTCAGGAGATAGAGGCAGGGGGATCATCAGCTCACCAGTCCTCAGGCCCCTTCTGCTACTGCTGTGACAGAGTGAGATTTGAAGTGGGTTGATTGGTTTTTCTTTTTCCAGGGTGAGAGAACAGGGTCTCACTATGAAGCCCTGGCTGGCCTGAAATTTGTTACATAGATCACGTTGGCCTCAAATTTATAGGAATCCACTTGCCTCTGCCTCTCAAGTGCTGGGATTACAGGCATGTGCCACCAAGTCCAACTAGATCAAGAGTTCAAGGTTGAGCCGGGTGTGGTGGCGCACGCCTTTAATCCTAGCACTTGGGAGGCAGAGGCAAGCAGATCTTTGTGAGTTCAAGCCAGCCTGGTCTACAGAGGGAGTTCCAGGACAGCTGGGGCTACAGGGAGACCCTGTCTCAAAAAGACCAAAAAAAAAAAAAAAAGAGTTCAAGGTTATCCTTGGTTACATTATAAATTAAAAAATATATATATTATGTGTGTATGCAATGCAGGAGTGTACCTCCATGCCCCCTGTGGAGGACAAAGAACAACTTTTGGAAGCTGATTCTCTCCTTCCATCTTTACATGGGTTTAGGGGATCAAACTCGGGTCATCAGGCTTGCATAGCAAGTGCTTTCTTTACCTACTGAGCTATCTCACTGGGCCTATGTAGAAAACTCAAGACCCTGCCTCACACACACTCACACATACACACAAGTGCACATAGATAAACACATACACAGACACACAACTAAACATACACACATAGAGACACAATTAAACACATACAGTCACATACACACAGATGCATACATACAGACATGCATTTACATATATGCACACATACATAAATGCACAATTCACATCTGTATGCATATAAATACACATTCTCATAAACATACACACTCTCATTTTCACACATATAGAGACACGATATAAGCATATGCACACATATACACACAAACACATGCACACAGACACATCAAAACATATACACACATGTACAGATACACAAACACATTAACATATACATATAGTATACATATACAGCTGGGCATGGTGGTGCAAGCCTTTAATCCCAGCATCAGGAAGGCAGAAGTAGGCGGGTCTCTGTGAGTTCAAGGCCAGCCTGGTCTACATAGCAAGTTCCAGGACAGCTGGGGCTACAGGGAGAGCCTTCTCAAAAAGACAAAAAAAATTCATAACATGCACACATTCACATACATATACTACCATACACACACTTAAACATACATGCATACATACCTACACACACATGTGGGCACTGCTTGCACATCACCCCTTCTGAGGCTCTAAAGTGACAGCAATAATCTGTGGGCATCAGGGATCAATGACATTAGCTTTGGGACTGTTTGGTAACAGCAAGATGACATGTGCCCTGGTGCTGAGCCAACACCCCCCCCCCCATGGTGTTGGGCTGCAGACTGAACCCAGAGGCCTGAGGCTGAAATGGGAAGTTCTGCCTTTCCAGTCAGTTCCCACGTTGTTGGTCCTGGCCACACAATCAAACACAGTGCCCAGATCCCAACCCTCGTTCCCACACAGAAACACCTGGGCTGAGCCCAGGCCCTGAGCCAGGGTGCCACCTGCTTCTCAGAGGAGTCCCTCTGAATGAGTCAGGAGCCGGTGAGAAGGTCACATCTGCATTCCTACCCCACCAAGCGCTCAAGGACATACAGCCCAGTTTAGAACTTGCAGTACAGCCACGTTAAACGCTGCAGCAGTGGGGCGGCGGGTCCGTTAGTGCACGAGGCCAGAGTGCCCACAGGCCGTACCCTCCTCAGCCTCCCCGCTTGCTCCCAGTGCAAAAGCCTGGGCTTGATTCCAGGGAAGCTGAGCCTTAGTTCCCACTGGAAGGCCATTTGAGTGAAGCCTCTCTATCTACACCAAGGATGGAGCCCGAATTGGTTCTGGATTGACCATGTGACCACAGACAGGACCAATCAGCTTGTATGGGAAGAATACTGCCCGCTCTCACACGAAATGACTTGAGGCCTCAGCAACAAAATGGGAGGGCAAAGGGGAAAGGGGTGACTTATTCCCAGAGTGTATTTGGCAATGGGTAGGGACATTTTTGGTTGTCGCGACTAGGGTTGGTGTCTAATGGGTAGGGCCATGGATGTTTTCTAGGCCCCTGCACTAAAAGACCAAGCACCCCTAGCACAAAACACAGCTGGTGGAGAGGGCATGTAGTGCAGTTCGCAGACTGCTCGCCTAGCATGCACAAAATCTTGGTTTTGATCCCCACTGCCGAATAAACCAGATTCGGAGATGCACATGTACAATTCCAGCCACCTGCAGATGGAAGTAGGAAACACAGAAGTTCAAGATCATCCTTTGCTACACTGAGATCAGACTGAGTACATGAGATCCAGCCTCAAAAAAAGAAAGGGAGGGGGCTGGAGAAATGGCAGTTGAAAGCATGAGTTCGGTTCCCAGCACCCAAATGGCAACTAACAGCCATCTGTAACTCCAGTTCCAGGAGAATCTGTTGCCCTCTTCTGCCCTCCTTGGGTATTGCACCATGCAGGTGCACTTACATACAAGCAGGTAATGCACTCATACACATAAAATAGAAATAATTAATTTGCCAGGTGTCGTGGCACACACCTTTAATCCTAGCACTTGGGAGGCAGAGGCAGGTGGATCTTTGTGAGTTGAAGACCAATCTGGTCTACGTAGTGAGTTCCAGGACACCCAGAGCTATGGGAAGACCCTGTCTCAAAAAGACCAAAATAATAATAATTACTATTATTATTATGCCGGGCGTGGTGGCGCACCACTTTAATCCTAGCACTTGGGAGGCAGAGGCAGGTGGATCTTTGTGAGTTAAAGGCCAGCCTGGTCTACAGAGTGAGTTCCTGGTCTACAGAGTGAGGACAGCTGGGGCTATAAGGAGACCCTGTCTCAAAAAGACCAAAATAATAATAATAATAATAATTATTATTATTATTAATTTAAAAAGAAGAAGGGAGGGAGAGGGAGGTAGGAGAGGGAGAAAAAGAAGGAAGGAAGGAAGGAAGGAAGGAAGGAAGGAAGGAAGGAAGGAAGGAAGGAAGGAATCAGTCATATAAGCTTCAGCCAGGAGACGCTAGTCAGACTGACATCCTAGCTACTGAGAGGCTAAGGCCTGCCTGGGCTACAGAATTCAAGGCTAGCCTGGGCAACTTAGCAAGACTCTGTCTCAAAATATGAAGTAAAAAGAGGGCTGGGGATCTAGATCAGAGGTAGAGAGCATGCTAGCATGTATGAGGTCTTGAAGGCATTGGATTCAACCTCCAGTACTGGTGGATTGGGAGCCACCCAGCCTACGATGCCAATATGGCCACAGTGGAGAAACCCTGAGCCAGAGATTCTGAAGTGATTTTTTACCCCAACCAAGACAGAGCCTGGAGCTGTCCCAGAATTCTCCACAGACCATATGAGTGAACTTGACTATGGAAGGCAGAACCAAAAGACACAGAAGCCATATCCTGGGCCTCAGAAAGCTGAATCCAGCCATACATAGGCCAGTTCTGCCTCAAGACTTTTTCATTTTGTGATCCAATGAATCCTTTTGGCTTAAGTCTCTTTGGGTGTTCTGTGTCCCTTTTTAGTCTCTGTAACAGTGGTGGTAAAGTAGATTGTACAGGGGCTGGAACAGAGCTCAAGGCTGTGGTGCCTGCCGGACATGCTCAAGGCCCTGGCTTCAATCTCAGAGATTGGGGAACTGTATGCATATTTCTTTCCATTTGGTAGATGGGCAGTCCTCACCCAGACAGCCTGTCTGGTTTGCCCAAAGTCACATAGCATGCTTATGGCATGTGCCAAACTACTGTTTGTTCAATGGAAAACTATTTTGATATTAAAGCAAACATCCAGAAAAGAATATCGAATTCACCTTGACCTTTAAGAAAAAGTTGACACTTCCAAAATGGGTGCTTTCGGGGCTGGAGAGATGGCCTAGCGGTTAAGAGCGCTGACTGCTCTTGCAGAGGACCCGGGCTTGATCCCCAGTGCCCACATGGCAGCTGAGAACCGTCTCTAACTCCAGTTCCAGGAGAGCTCCAGTTCCAGGGGAGTCCGAGACCCTCTTCTGACCTCCGCGGCATTGCACGACACAGGTGCACAGACCTGCATGCAGACAGTACATTCATACACATAACAAAAAAAAAAATGGGTGCTTTCCTGACCTTTGTCACTATAAACAATGATCCAGTGTGTGGCAGGTAATTAAGACTAGAGCTGAAACCAGAACTTGGGTCTCGTGACTGCCAAGCCAATAGGCTTCTGTGCCCTGACACCATTTTTTGCAGGACTCTTGGGGTACTCCAAGCTTCTTTTACCCTCGCTTTCCCATGGATATAGTAGTCCTACAACTGGGCCTAGATTCCTTTTTTTTTTTTTTTTCATTTTTCTTCCTCTTCTTCCTTCTCCTCCTCCTTTTCTTCTTCCTTTTCCTTTTCCTCTTCCTCGTCCTCTTCTTCCTCCACCTTTATTTTAACACAGGGTTTCATGCAGCCCAGGCTGACCTTGAATCTCTAATGTCCTGGGACTAGAGGCATATCCCACCATGTCTGGCGTGGGCCTGAATTCTTATCTAGGAAACTAAGGCCCAAAAGACTGGTAACTTGTCGAAACCACAGTGATCAGAACTCACTAGCAAGGACCCAAGTCCAGGTCTCCAGAGTCTGGAGAGAGGCCTCAGAGGTTAAGAGCCCTGGCTGCTCTTGCAGAGGACCGGGGTTTAATTCCCATTACCCACATGGTGCCTAACAACTATCCTCAACTCCAGTTCTGGGGGAATCTGACACTCTCTTCTGAACTCCATGGCATTGCACCACATGGGAGCACTCACATACATGCAGGCAATACACTCATACACATGAAATTAAAATAAAATATTTTTTAAAGCTTTAAAAAAAAAAAAAGGGTTGGAGAGATGGCTCTGAGGTTAAGACCACTAGTTGCTCACAGAGGACCCAGTTTCAATTCCCAGCACCTACAAAGCAGTTAGCAACCATCCAAAACTCCAGTTCCAGGGGAATCCAACCCCCTCTTTTGACCTCTGTGGACACTGAACAACACAGGGGCACCTACCTACATGCAAGCAATATTTTCCTCTCTGCTTTTCTAGCAGGGAAAGAAAGTCGAGTCTGTGAAAGTCTGTGACACCAAGAGCAGGACTGTACCATGGTACCTGGCCTGCCTGGCTCTGCTATCCACAGCAAGGAAAGTGAAAGCCTAAAGAAAGGAAGACAAGCCATCACGTGCTCCACCCGCTAACCAGCAGAGGGCGCTGTGCAGTCCTAGGAGCTACCTTTGGAATCAGACCACCAGAAGGCAGAATCTTGAAGCTGGGTGATCCTGGGCAACTGGCTTTATGTCTCTAAATTTCACCATCCTGGTCTGAAATAGTAAACTCACTTGCAGGTTGTCCAAGGCTTAAAGTAAATAAGAAATGTGAAGGCGTTTGAGGACCGCCTTCCCACCTCTTTGCACCCTTCCTAGTATAATCTAGCTTTAACCCAATGTGGAAGATGTAGAAATCCAAACTGCTGTTGTCTTGGGAGCAGACAATAAAATACGTTTGATTACTGTGTGGGGTGGCATATGCCTGTGTTCCCAGCACTTGGGAGGCTGAGGCAGGAGGATTTCTGGGAGCTTGAAGTCAGCCTGGGCTACAGAGTGAATTCCAGGCCAGCCTAGACTAAGGAATGAAACTTGTCTAAAACCTCTACTCCAATAAAATAAACAGCATATTGTTGCAAACCTTTAATCCCAGCACTTGGGAGGCAGAGGCAGGTGGATCTCTGTGAGTTCAAGGCCAGCCTGGTCTACATAGTGAGCTCCAGGCCAGCTGGACCTACAGGGAGAACCTGTCTCAAAAAGACAACAATAATAATAATAATGTAGGAGATGGGGAGACAGCTCAGTGGTAAGAGTACTTCTGTGTAAGCAACCTGAGTTCAAATCCCCAGCACCCATGTAAAAACCAGAAACAGCCAAGCATGCCTGTAACCCCAGTACTGGAAGGTTCTGAGACAGGCAGGTGCTAGGAGCTTGCAGGCCAGCCACCCAGCCTAACCTACAAGCCTCAGATTCAGTGAGACACTGTGTCTCAAAAAACAAGGCGGAAAGCAATAGAGAAAGACACGTAATGTCCTTTGTCCTTTTCACGAGTGGGCACAGACACGTGCACATACACAGCACACAATTCACCAACTAATTACAGGAAAATGAATCATCTGGTCCATCCCTGTAAAGCCCCCAGGGACCCATTCTCCCTTGCTCAGTACTGGGTCCGCTCAGGTCGATCCACCTGGCCCTTCTTCTAAGAAAGCATGTTCTCTGTGCTTTGAAATTCCTCTCAGAGCACTGGTAGCAAACGTGCTCTCCCTGTCCCAACGAGAGGCAGCTCTGGGCCTGGACACCCACAGGGCCCACCCAAGGTCACATGGCTGACCACACCCTGATCTATAGCAGGATTCTCAGCCTGGCACCCTTGTGTTTGGAGTGCCACGATTCCTTTGTTTTCCTGTGCCCTACACGATGCTCATCGGCCTCTCTTCCCCCATCCTCCAATGCCAGCAGGACCCAACCCCCAACCACAACAGCCAAAATGTCTACAGACGTTGTCATATGTCCCCTGGCGGCCTAGCTAACCCCATGGGAAAGCCTCTGGCCTCAAATGCCTTTCACTCGATGACATATTAGCCTCATCTTTTCTTCACGACTCCAAGGACCAGGTAGCAATATCATTCTCCATCCCCAACATACAGAATAATCATTTGAAAGCAGATAGAATCTATAGTTCTTCCTTTGGGGGGGGGGAAAGAGCAGAGAGTGAGACAGGGTCTTACGTAGCCCAGGCTGGCCTCAAACACTCTACATAGCCAAGGATGATCTCGAACTCCTGGTCCCCCTGCCTCCACCTCCCCAGCAGAATCCATTCTTCAGTACCTAGCTTTGGCACGTTCTCAATGTATTTCCGATATGACAGGTGGGAGAAAATGGAAAAAAATATTCAGACGCCAACCCTTTATTCCACTGGGCTTTGGGAAATTTTCCATCTTGTGCACTCCATCTGCTTCCTCTCCGCCGATAAGCCCCACTCATAAAAGCAGGGCTCAGCCAGAGCCCAACCTACAGTCATACACGGACACACCATGATCAGGACCCTGCTGCTGTCTGCGTTGGTAGCCGGAGGTAAAGCTCTGCCACCCAGAGGCAGGACTTTTCCATCCACTAGTGAGGCTGGATGTTCGACACTGCCATCCCCGCTCCCACCGCCCTTTCAGTTATAGGGAGGTTGGAATTTCATTTTAAGGAAGTGGGGCAGGTCTCAGTAACACACTCCTGTAATCTCAGCCCTTGGGAGGCTGAGAACATCTTGGATTACCTAGCAAGTTCAAAGACAGCCTAGGAAATGGAGCAAAGGGCAGGCCTCTAAGACCTCTTGGGTCTTTCCAGAGCCACAACCCCCTATTTGGGCTTGGGTTTTGCGTTTATATAGGTCACTGCTTCCAACACTCATGAAACATTTCTCTCTTTTCCCAGCTCTCAGCTGTGGGTTCCCCACTTTTGAGCCCACTGTGAGCAGGGTGGTTGGAGGTGAAAATGCTGTACCCAACAGCTGGCCCTGGCAGGTAAGTCACCCACTGGTGGAGTCTATTATTCGGACAAAGATAAGGACAGTCAGAGGGCAGCATTGGTAACCTCACCAATACAAGGTAAAAATCCTGTTAGTGGTGGAAGTCTACTTAAAGGTAGAAGGATAATTAAGGATTTGACAATTATGACAAGAGACCTATTTAGAGCCACAGATTTCCGAACATTGGCCGTAAAAGAGTCCTGGACAAGTTGGTGTTAAAGTTGCTTGATTTAGCCGTCCTGGGATAGTATCTGTTTTAAGTCCTAGAGAGGGGACAGCTAAAGAGTGGAAAACATCTTCTGAGGAAGACTTTGGGGCACAAAGGAAGGTACTTTCTTCTAGAGACTTCAGGGTGCCCAGGCCTACCACCCAAATACACAAATTCACAGCTATGGTGACCAAGCAGATGCTTGCTTAAACATGTGGTTATCCTATGAGCCATTCAACACTCCTGTGCAAATGTTCTTTGTTTTAAAGAACCAATCAGCACTGCCTATATAAATCAATTCTTTTTTTTTTTTTTTTTTTTTTTTTTGGTACTTTTTTTGAGACAGGGTTCCCTTATGCGTCCCAGTTTTCCTGGAACTCTCTCTGTGACCAGGCTGACCTTGAACTCCAAAGATCCACCTGCCTCTGCTCCCAAGTGCTAGGATTCAAAAGGCAAATGCCGCTCACCAATGCCCAGCACAAATCAATTTCTTTTTATTTTTTGTCTTTTTGAGGCAGGGTCTCCCTGTAGCCCCAGCTGTCCTGGCCCTGAACTCACAGAGATCTGCCTGCCTCTGCCTCCCGAGTGTTGGGACAAAAGGTGTGTCAATCACCGCTGCCTTAAATACTGTAATTCAATATTATTCAACCCCACAGTGTTTTTTCTTTTACCTGATATCGAAAAGTGTAAAAGTGATTTATCAAGAGTAAAAAAAAATACTAGCTGAAACACAGGCACAAGTTATTAGAACTTTCAACAGGAATGTGTGAAGTTTACAATAAACATAAAATCTTCTTTTTTTTTTTTTGGTATTTTTGAGACAAAGGGTTCTCCCTTTAGTCCCTAGCTGGCCTGGAGGCTCACTCTGTAGACCAGGCCGGCCTTGAAACTCACAGAGATCCGCGCTGCCTCTGCCTTCCCAAGTGCTAGAATTATAAAGGTGTTGCGCCACCACGCCCCGGCTCAACATAAAATCTTCTTACCTGATGTAACTAACAGTAGTTAAAAGCTACTTGTAAAGAAGTTTAAAAAAAAAAAAAGAAAAAAAAGAAAAAAAGAGAAGTTTTACTGTCTAGATTTGGGGTTTTATTTAAGACAGAGTCTGGCCATGTAGGCCTGTCACCCCTGTCCTTCAAAAAAAAGGAAAAGAAGCTGGGCGTGGTGGCGCATGGCCCCTTTAATCCCTAGCACTTGGGAGGCAGAAAAGGGCAGGTGGATCTTTGTGAGTTCAAGGCCAGCCGTGGTCTACAGAAGGTGAAATCCCAGGCCAGCTGTGGCTAAAGTGAGACACTGTCTCGAAAAAAGACCAAAAAAAAATAAAAAAAAAATCAGGGCCTGGAGAGATGGCCTAGTGGTAAGACGTGCACTCGCTCTTGCAGGACCGGGTTCGAATCCCCAGCCCCACACTATGCGCGCTAAGAACCATCCTTAAACTCCAGTTCCAGGGGAATCCAAAGTCCTCTTCTGACCTCGCGGCAATTGCACGACACAGGTGACAAACTAATTGCAGACCGTTACATCATACACATAAAAAAAATAATAAAAAAACAGATGCCCCATATGGTGGCACATGCCTTTAATCCCAGCACTCAGGAGTCAGAGGCAGGCCAATCTCTGTAAGCTCAAGGCCAGCCTGGTCTACATAGTGAGTTCCAGGCCAGCTGTGGCTACTAGAAAAGGTTATCTCAAAAAGACAAAAAAAAAAAAAAAAAAAAAATCAAACCAGAAAGCCAGGTGTGGTATCACACAACTTTAATCCCAGCACTCAGGAGACAGAGGCAGATCTCCAGCTAGGGCTACAGGGAGATCTTGTCTCAAAAATCCCACCCCACCCCCCGAAAAAAAAAAAAATTAGGCTGGGTGTAGTGGCACACACACACACACAGCTGGTGAAGTGGCTCAGTGGTTAATGGTGCTTGTTGCTCTTGCAGAGATCTCAAGTTCAGTTCCCAACATTTGTGTTGGGTGGCTCACAACTGCCTGTTACTCCAGCTCCAAGGGAGCCTACACTTTCTCTGGTCCCCTCAAATACACACACAAATAAATAAAACCCTTTACAAAACAAACCAAATACCAAACATGTTCTACATATCCAATTTTTTTTTAATGTTGAGTATTTTTTTTTTATCTTTTTGGGGGTTCCTCTATCTCCCAGTGGCCTAGAACTTTGCTATGTAGAACCAGGCTGGTCTCAAACCCACAGAAGTCCCTCTGCCTCTGCCTTCCTAAGTGCTGGGATAGACATGCATACCTGCCCAGCTACTTATGGTATATTTATTTTATTTTGTTTTGGTCTTTTGAGACAGGTCTCCCTTTATCCCAGCTGGCCTAAAGCTCACTATGTAGACCAGGCTGGCCTGACTCACAGAGATCCACTCCTCTGCCTCCCAAGTGTGCTAGGAATTAAAGATGTGCACTCCATTTGGTGCATGGAGCCGAACCTCAGTCCGCTGAAAGAGCAGCCAGTGCTCGAA
>VZQC01007472.1:184667-237187 GCA_009823505.1 Rhizomys pruinosus
TTTATTTATTTTTGTCTTTTCAAGACAGGGTCTCCCTGTAGCCCCAGCTGTCCTGGAACTCACTCTGTAGACCAGGCTGGCCTTGAACTCACAAAGATCCTCCTGCCTCTGCCTCCCAAGTGCTAGGATTAAAGGCGTGCGCCACCACGCCCGGCTTAAAATATTTTATTTTAAAATAAAGATGGAGAGATGGCTCAGCCATTAAGAGCACCGACTGCTGGGAACGGAACCTCAGTCCTCTGAAAGAGCAGCCAGTGCTCTAAACTGCTGAGCAGTCTTTCCAGCCCTCTCCAGTCCCCCACTTACTTATTCTCATATTCCTTTGAATGGATTTAGTCTTTAGGGGAAAGCTAAAAAGACAGGTGACAAGATCTACAGGATCTTGTAGATCTTGCAGAGGGCCTGGGTTCGATTCCCAGCACCCACATGGCGGCTGAGAACCATCTTTAACTCCAGTTCCAGGAGAATCCGACGCCCTCTTCTGGCCTCCATGGCATTGCATGACATGGGTGCACAAACCTACATGCAGACAGTACACTCATACACATAAAAATAATTTTACAGCTGGGCGTGGTGGTGCACGCCTTTAATCCTAGCACTTGGGAGGCAGAGGCAGGCGGATCTTTGTGAGTTCAAGGCCAGCCTGGTCTACAGAGTGAGTTCCAGGACAGCTGGGGCTACAGGAGACCCTGTCTCAAAAGAGAGACCAAAAAATAAAATAAAATAATTTTACAAATTTTTAAATATTAAAAAAATAAAATAAATAATTTTTTAAATATTTTATAAAGCATTTATATGTTTTTATCTTACCTGAGTATTGTGGTGCATACCTGTAATCCCAACACTTGGGAGATAAAGGCAAGCAGATAAGGAGTCCTAGGTTGCCCTTGGCTAATAGTGAGTTCAAGGCTAGCCTGAGCTATATAAGACCCTGTTCCCCAAAACAAACAAACAAACAAACAAACAAACAAACGACTTTTATCTTCATGGTTGAGGTTTGGGTGTCCCTTATGTATGGACCTGAGGCAAATTCCTTGTCCACATCACCTGACCCAGCTCCACTCCCGGGCCATGGAAAAGCCTGAGTGCCCAGCTCCTTCCACTCCCCCATCTCTGCTTCCTCCCAGGTCTCCCTGCAATACAGCTCCCTTGGAAAGTGGTACCACACCTGCGGAGGCTCCCTGGTGGCCAACAACTGGGTTCTGACAGCTGCCCACTGCATCAGGTAACTGACAGCCATTCCCTGGTCACCCAGCTGTTTCACCCCATCGGCAAATGCAACTGGCCTGAACCATGCTCTGTAAAGAAGCCTTGAAAACAGCTACTTGCCTAGCTGAGTTGTGGGTATAAGTCCATCTATGATTCGGTGTTGATCAGTTCCAGGTCAGAGGACCAAGATTCTGTTCCCAGCACCCACATAGCAGCTAACCATCGGTAAATCCAGTCCTAGGGGAGCCAATGCCCTCTTCTGGCCTTCATGAGAATTGCATCATGTGGTGCAGGCAAGACATTCAGACACATAAAATAAATGGAGAGATGGGTCAATGGTTAAGAACGCTTGCTGTTCTTCCAGAGGACCTGGGTTCAATTTCCAGCACCCACATGGTGGCTAACAACTGTCTATAACTCCAGTTCCAGGGGATCCTCTGACCTCTTCTGACCTCTGGTATTGCAGGACACGGGTGCACTTACACCATGCACACAAAACACTCATACCAATAAAATTAAAAAAGAAGAGCCGGGCATGGTGGTGTAGGCCTTTAATCCCAGCACTCAGGAGGCAGAGGCAGGTGGATCTCTGTGAGTTCAAGGCCAGTCTGGTCTTCATAGCAAGTTCCAGGCCAGCTCAAAAATATATTAATTAATTAATTAATTTTTAAAAATTAAAATAAATTAAAATTTTAATTAACTAAATCTTCTGGAAGGCATGTGACTCCTACTTTTCTCATTACATAATAATATACTGTTTATATTACTGTAACTTTTATTATATATTATAGCTTATTAATATATAAATATTATACAGCTATAGTTACTGCTACATTGTTTATGCCCCAGGGAATGACAGTGCCAGGCCTCACTGGTGCCCCCTAGCTCTCATCTCTCTCAGGCTCATCTCCCACACTGTAATTGGGGTATCAATGCCCTCGGGAGGCCAGAGAGAAAAGATTGCTGACTTCTGCTTGGCGGCCCACAGCAATTCCAAGACCTACCGCGTGGTGCTCGGGCGACACAGCCTCTCCACCCAGGAGTCCGGCTCAGTGGCTGTCCAGGTCTCCAAACTTGTGGTACATGAGAAATGGAATTCCAAGAAGCTCTCCAACGGGTAGGTTGTGTCCTGTCTGGTGCTCTCAGGGATGGAATTAGCAGGCATTGGAGGGCCGAACCCTACCCCTCCTGTGCTGCTTCTGTGGAGAAGGGAAGGAACTGGCCTCCTAAAGGGTAAAGCCGCAGGGCGGGGAGTGAGGAGGAGGGAGAAAGAAGACATTGGGGGAGGGGGAGATCCTGCTACCCTGCCTGTAGGGACAGCCTGGGGTAGTGTATAGGGAAAATGGCAGGGGTAGGAATAGTCAACTCTTGGTGCTCTGCTCCTTCCCAATCCAGAAACGACATTGCCCTGATCAAACTCGCCAGCCCTGTGACCCTGTCCAGCAAGATCCAGACAGCTTGCCTCCCACCTGCCGGCACCATTCTACCCAACAACTATCCCTGCTACGTCACAGGCTGGGGCCGGTTGCAGAGTGAGTGCAAGCTGGGGAGCACTAGGCCTGGCAGGGAAGAGACGTGGTGTTACCCCTGTCCCCAGAGCTGCCTGGGAAGGAAGAGACGTGGTGTTACCCCTGTCCCCAGAGCTGCCTGGGAGGGAAGAGACATGGTGTTACCCCTGTCCCCAGAGCTGCCTGGCAGGGAAGAGACGTGGTGTTACTCCTGTCCCCAGAGCTGCCTGGGAGGAGCGAGCTAGCAGGGGCTGAGAAGTATGCCTGGGCTCAGATCTCAGCTCTCTCTCACTTCAGCATTTTACCTGAGCCCCTCTGTAACCACTTTCCTCGTCTGTAAAATGGGGCTGAGAGTGACACCTTGACAAGGTGTGAACAAAGACAGTTCATGAGGCACAGTAGCTGCTGTGTGCCAACTGTCCCCGTCACTGTGATGCAACGAGGACTGTAACATGGTTTTTGTGACCTCAGGCTTTGGGACTGCCACGGAAGTCCTCAGAGCCCCCATCCTTCCCCTACTTAAAGCTGGGCCATGTTCGTCCTCACATTTGATTGATTAGTGTTCAGGCCATTGACATTAGGTTTTGGCTTGAGCACATAACTCAAGCTAAGCCAATAGAAATTTGGGATGGAGAAAAGACACTCCCCACCCCCGCCCCAGCCACAGGGCTACTGGTAATGGCTACCACTTTCTTCTCTTTAGAAAGGAATCAAGCAAGAAAAAGAAAAGAAAAAAAAAAAACCCTGAGGGAGAGGCAGGGTACGCTCATGCTTTTCAGGTATGAGCACAGCCACCTGTTTACCCATCAAACACTGGGGCAGAATGTATTTCTTCTAAGCTGATGAGGGCCAGGAGCCAGGAGAGGGGCCACATGCTTGGCTTTTAGTTCCAGCTCTGCTGGTCACTAGGGAACCTGGGGAAAGGGACTGTAACACCTCGGCTGCCTCATTGTGAAAGTGCAAAGTCTGTTGATAAAGGTTAAAGATGTGAGAAAATGCTTGTGCCTTGCAAAATGTTAACCAAATAATTGTATGCTAATTAGAGCAATTATGGGCAAGCTCCTCAGTCTCCTGGCTTCTGTAGCCCTTCTGTCAAACAGCAGTAAATACCATTGTGAAGACTGGTGTGTTGGAGAACGCCTAGTTGACTGCAAGCAAAGAATGATACTGATGGTTGGGGGTGTGGCTCAGTTGGAAAGTACTTGCCTTATTAAGATGAGAACCTGAGTCTGATACCAAGAACTCATGTAAAAGAGACAGGAGTGGTTGTGTGTGCCTGTAATCCCAGATGAGGAAGTAGAGACAGGCAGAGCCCTGGGGTTCACGAGCCAGCCAGCCTCGTCTAATCCCTGAGCTCCAGACTAGTGGTAGGCCTGTCTCCAAAGTCAAGGTGGATGGCACTTAAGGAAGGACACTAAAGGCAGTGCACATATGGGGTGATATTCAGTGTCACTGGGGCCCATTAGGAAAACTGCTGTCACCACAGAATATTTCTCCCAGTTGGAAGAGTTCTCTGTCATAGTTAACTGACAGAAGCCCATGGAGCTAGCTCAGCAAAAAGGAGTTTGCCGGGATTGGAGAGATGACTCCGTGGTTAAGAACAGTTGCGGCTCTTGCAGAGGACACAGGTTCAGTTCCCAGCACCAATATGGCAGGTAACAACCATTCATAACTCCAGTTCAGGGGATATGATGCCCTCTACTGACCTCCACAGGCATTGCATGACATGAGTGGACTTACAAACGCACAAGCAATACACTCATACACATAAATAAATAAAATATTTTAAAAGTGGTGGGGGGGTTGCTCTAAGTATTCAAGATCTCAGCTCAAGGGCAGGTACACAGCCAAGTGGGGACAAGACAGAACGAGGAGCTGGAAGCTTGTAAGAAACAAGAGCCCCCCCCCCAAAAAAAAAGAAAGAAAAAGAAACAAGAGGCCCTCCAGAATTTCTCTTCTGCGTGTGTGTGTGTGTGTGTGTGTGTGTGTGTGTGTGTGTGTAACAAGCTCCAGATCCTCCTGCCTCCTGTCCCCATCCACTCAGTGCTAGGATTATGGCACACTCAGCTTCCCACAGGGGTGATGGAGATCTGAACTCAGGTCCTGTTTTTGCAGCAAGCACCTAACTGACTGAGCCATCTCCCCGGCCCCAGTGCTGCATTTTACTCTGGAGTCTCTCGCCCTCTAATGCCTTCTCTCTGCTCATTTAGCCAATGGGGCCCTTCCTGACATCCTGCAGCAGGGCCGCCTGCTGGTTGTAGACTTTGCCACATGCTCTAGCCTAAGCTGGTGGGGCAGCTCCGTGAAGACCAACATGGTCTGCGCCGGCGGTGACGGGGTGATCTCCAGCTGCAACGTGAGTATCCACAATCCAATTTCTCTTTTGTGAGCCCTGTTGCTCACAAAACAAGAAAAGGATGCTTTAAATGTTTTTAGATTCCTCTGCCTCTGCTAGGAAGAGTCTCATCCAGATCTCACATAGCTGTCATCCCACTTTTTTTTTTTAATTTAGTTTTTATTTGGGGGCCATAGTCTTCCTCTGCTAGCCCTAACTTACTATGTATCCCAGCCTGGCCTCAAACTTTATGTGCAACCCAAGCTGGCTTTGAATTCAGGATCTTCCTACCTCAGCTTCCTGAGTGCTGGGAGTCATCCCACTTTTCTAAAGCGACTTCTTTTTTTTTCTTTTTTTCTTTTTGTATGTGTATGAATGTACTGTCTGCATGTAGGTTTGTGCACCCGTGTTGTGCAATGCCGCGAAGGTCAGAGGAAGGTGTCGGATTCCCCTGGAACTGGAGTTAAAGATGGTTCTCAGCCGCCATGTGGGTGCTGGGGATCGAACCTGGGTCCTCTGCAAGAGCAGTCAGCGTTCTTAACCACTAGGCCATCTCTCCAGCCCCTCTAAAGCGACTTCTAATTTACCTGTTGACTTAATCCCATTAATGGCCCAAGATGGCCCCTCAGGGTAGCTGCTAGGGAAATCTTCCTGGGGAGTATCTAACCCCAACAGAATTGCTATGAAGTACACCATGGAGAGGAGTGGAGATTTGGGGGGGTACTTTGTAAGACCCTCAGATCCACCCTGCCCACACAGACCCCCAGGAAAGTCCCTTGTCACTGAGGAAGGAGCAGCCTAATCCTGGATTGCCATCGCTGCTCTATTGCTCACCGCCTGGTCCCCCTCCAGCCAGTCTCAGCCGCTGAACACCCTGTATTCTTTCTCTGCTCAGTCTTGCAAACCTCATGGCTTTGAGGAGGATGAAAGGGAGTAAGACATAAAAAGTGCACAGCTACAGCCCGGGGCCAGTGAGGCAGGGTAGTGCTGTAATCCCCAAGGGGAGGCTAAAGCAGGATTGCTGTAAATTCAAGGCCAGCCTAGGCTACATGGCAAGACCGGGTCTTAAAAATATAAAAAAGCAGGCAGATCTCTGTGAGTTCAAGGCCAGCCTGGCCTACACAGCAAACTCCATGCCAGCTGGAACTAAAGGGAGAGCCTGTCTCAAAAACACCAAAAAGAAATTATATATATAATATGTATTATATGTAATATATATATATATATATATGCAAGCAAAATCAGCATGACATACATCTATAATCCCAGCACTGAAGAAGCTGAAACAGGACTCCCTTAGCCACATATTGAGACTCTCTCAATTAGGAAAAAACTGTTCGCTCTCGTAGATAAGGTGGCATTATCTGTGACAAGGCTGGGCTTAGAGGGCCACAGGGTCCCTGCAGATAATATGAACATCCTAAGACCCAGGCCCACTGTGTAGTCCCCTGCCTCCCTTCACCCCCAACTCTGGCTTCCTCAGGGAGACTCTGGTGGGCCACTGAACTGCGAGGCATCTAACGGCCAGTGGCAGGTGCACGGCATCGTCAGCTTCGGCTCCTCTCTGGGCTGCAACTACCCCCGCAAGCCTTCCGTCTTCACCCGGGTCTCTGACTACATCTCCTGGATCAACTCGGTAAGAACCGCCAGCCCTGCGCCCACAGCCATAGGGCCTGCCCTGTTCACTGGGCCTTCAGCACCAAGTTCTCCAGGGATCTCCAAGTAGGCAGCGGTCATGTAGAGGCTACAGGCCTGGGCCACCCCTGCTATGCACCCTCATGGATCCCCAAATGTCTCTGTGGGTAAAGTAGATTGAAGAAAACCACAGATGGTGAGCAATATGGACTGAAAGACACCCCTCAGAAACTAAGGTGGGGGGCTCCCAGGATGAGTGATATAACTTATTTCTGATTATAGGTATACAGGCCCAGACCACCATCCAGTGCTGTCAGTGACCATATTTATCAATGGCTGAGACTCCTATAGCCTTAATTATTAGAAGTTAGTTATCCTGAAGAGCCCATCCCTCCCCAAAGCTATTCTATAGGATAATCAACTGTCCCCAATTTTGTCCTGGGACAAAGGATTATTCTGTTGAGCCACTCCCAGGTGAACAGGACTGAGTTTATCTTTCTATGACCGTCTGTCCCCAGAGTCATTTCCTATAAGTTCAATTTCTCTTTTACTATAATAACTGTTTAAAATTATTTATTAAAAGAATAACTGGAGAGCCAGGCACGGTGGCACACATCTTTAACCCCAGCACTTGATGTGCAGAGATAAGCAGATCTCTGTGAGTTCAGGGCAGCCTGAGCCTGGTCTACATACAAAGTTTCAGGCTAGCCAGGGCTACATAGTAAGACCTCCCCCACCACCAAAAAAAAAAAAAACCAACACACACAGCAAAAATGTTTTTAATAATCAATGGTGGAGGCTGGACATGTTGCTCAGTTGGCAGAGTGCTTGCCTGGCATGCACAAAGCCCTGGGTTCAACCCCCAGCACTGCATAAACTGGGTGTGGTAGAACACACCAGTAATCCTAGCACTCAGGAATTAGAGGCAGGAGGATCAGTTCAAGGTGATGCTTGGTTTTATATGGAGTTCAAGACCAGGATGGAGTACACGAGATCCTGTCTCAGAAACATTTAAAGAGAAAAATCACTAGTAGCAACGTTGAGGAACAGCCACGGATGGGACATCAGTTAGGGGAAGCAGCTATAACAAACAAGGGGGCCTAGGTGAAGACGGAGGCAGGGTGAAGCCCGGAGAAGGATGTGGGAAGGCAGGACGGCTGTGGAGAGGGATGTGGGAAGGCAGTATGGCTGTGTCCACAGGGTAGGTTTTAATCCACCCATAAGTTTGCTTTTCTGTAAAATGGGACTTGAACTATGTCCAGACTCCTCGGCAAGCAGAACCATGGGCTCTGGGGATGATGGCATTTGTGGCTGAGCCCACATAAAGGAAAGCTGGTGCCATTTCACTATCTCCAGTTCAATTTGCAAGGAACTTTAAACTGTATTAGACTGTCACAAAACCAAATATGGAACTGCAGCCATGGGCATGTGGCCGGAGGAGATGCTCACTCATACCCGCCAGCTGTGCGTTCATTTGTCTGCCTGCTGGCACTGCTGTTACCAGCCCGAGATTCCAAGGTTTGTCAGGGCTGGCTAACTGGATCAGTGGGTAAAAGCACAGGCTGCCAAAGCCTGGAGACCTGAGTTCAGGCCCCAGGATCCATACTCCACATGGTAGGCGAGAACAGCCTCCTGCCAAGTTGCTCTCTGACTTACACATTTTTGTTATGGTATACATACAGGTATACAGACACTGATACAGACAAGACAGACAGACAGACAGACACACACACACAGAATTAGAGTTTTTTAAGTAAGTTAGATGAAAACGGAAAATCAACGGAGGGGGATTGGTTTTGGTATGTGTGGTGTGATTTTTCCATTTTGGTTTGACTATGACCTGAAGAAAGCCATAATTAAATTCCAGCTGAGGAACATCTGAGTCCAGCTTAGAGGTATGGCCAGCATTGCAGAGGGGTCTTGATGACTGGATGGACGATGCTTATGGACTTGTCTCGGCCAAATTCTAGGATCCTCTTTTGTGGTCCCAGCAGCTGCTGCATTAGTTACTACTATGCAGCTGAGCCTGGCAGAGCCTTCAAGACTCAAAGCAGGGGATGGGGCAACTGTCCCTACTTACTGTCCCAGCACCTGCTGTTTTTGGCCACAGACACAGGCAGACACAGCAGGACAGATGGCTGGGGTGGAGTGAGGGAGCCCAACAAAGAAAGCAACTTGCTAGGCAGCTGGGCAGAGGCCTTGGGTTCTTGGGAGAGCAGCCAGTGCTGCAGAATGCCAGGGGACAGGGCTCCAGGAGTCAGAGAGGTAGGTAGCCAGCTGTCCTTGGAGGGGCCGCCCCAGCAGCTGCAGAGAACCATGGGAAGCTGGCATGGTTCCAGCCTAGGGGCACACCACGTGTGCTTGCAGCCTTGAGTCTCAAACAGCCACAGCCCTGAGGGTGCCTAGGGGCACCTGCCCAGACAAATCTAGCCAAGGCCAGCCAGTTGTCAATAAAAGGCACAAGTTGGAGGGTGGTGAAGACACAGGAGGGACACACACACAGAGACAGAGACAGAGACAGAGACAGACACAGACAGACAGACAGACACACACACACACACACACACACAATGACAGGGGGCCCAAGGCACCTGTCCTTTCAACAAATCCTCACTGAATAACAGCAACATATCAGCCTATCAGCCTTCAGTGATCACAGCTTTATTTTGTTCAGAAGGGAAGACATTTCTTTTTTTTTTTTTTTTTTTTTTTTTTTTTTTTTTTTTTTTTTTTTTTTTTTTTTTTTTGGTTTATTTTTTTTGCTTCTTGTCAGAGCCCGGGTCTCCCATGTAGTCCCGCTGACTGGAACTCACTCGTAGACCAGGTGGGCCTTGAACTCACAAGATCCGCCTGCCTCTGCACTGCATCAAAGTGTTAGGACTTAAAGGCGTCATGCGCCCGCGATTTTTTACATTTCTTTATCATACATAATATTTAAAAAGAATATAGGAATGGAGCAAGTAAAAAAGGGGGGCTGGAGACAGATAGCCTAGCCGTTAAGAGTATCACATGCTCTTGCAAGAGGACCCGCGGTTCAATCCCCCCAGCACCCACATGCGTTTAAGAACGTCTGTAACTCCAATTCCTCCAGGAGACTCGTTTCAGAAACCCATCCAGTAAATACGCGACAATCCGACCGCCCTCTATCTGACCATCTGCGGCATTTATCACGAACACCGGGAGCACAACCTACATGCAGACCAGTACAATTCATACTACTAAAACATAAAGATCAATTAAAAAAAAAGGACTAGCCCTTCGTTATATCTCCAGTATCCACTCTGCAGAAGTGATCAACATTAACAACTGTGTGCTCTTCTGGGATTTACGTACATATGAAAAAAAAAAATCCCTACATTGCCAGCCCTGTGATGGAAGCCTTGGGAGACAGGCCAGCCTCAGCTGCCGGAGACCCTGTGTGAAACAAATGCATCTATACATAGCCAAGCATGGTGGAGCACCTCTGTAATCCAAACACTTAGGAGCACTCTGTGTGAAGGCCCCCCCCCTCTTAATGTCCAGCCATTAGGGAGCATAGACAGGTAGATCTCGTATGCGTTCAAAAGTTTAAGCTGTTCTACACTAGTTCTAGCCCAGCCTGTGCACATAGTGAGGACATCTGTCTGAAACCAAGAAAAGAGAAAAAGAAAAGAAGAAGAAAGAAGAAAGAAAGAAAGAAAGGAAAGAAAGAAAGAAAGAAGAAAGAAGACCACAGAAAGCGAAAGAAGGCCGATTGGTCGGTACAGGGCCTTTAGTCTCAAATTCAGAAGGCAGAGAGCTGGAAATCAAGAAATTCAAGCCACAAAGCGGGTGTGTTGTACACACTTTAATCCGGACTTAGCCACTAGAACTCAGAGGCCGAAGGCAGGCAGAGAGGCAGAGGGCAAGCGCAGAGAGCTGGCTACAGGAGAGCCCACCCTGACTAGAAAGAAACAATAAATGTGAGGCCAATTATTTCTGGGCTACAGACAGACTTCTGAGGCTGGGCTATGTGAGAACCTTGTCTCACACACAAATGCTATTAGAGGTCTCGAGAGCTCAGTGCTGTAGCATATGCCTTAGTATGTGGAGTGACTTCTGGACTCTCTTTTCTCTTTTTCTTTAACTTTTTAATTTTTTATTTCTGCATGTGTATGATTACTGTCTTCATGCAAGTTTGTGCACCCATGTTGTGAGCATGGCGCGGAGGTCAGAAGAGGGTGTGGTCGAATCCCTGGAACTGGTAGTTCTCCTGGAATTGCGATTCTTCAGATCAGACAAGGAGTTCTCTCAGGCAGCCATGGCGGAGTGCATGGGGGATCGACACCGAGTCCCTCTGGCAAGGGACGGGGTACGCGGGGCTCCCGGCCATTAAAACCCGAGGCTCATCTCTCACCCCCGATCCTCTGGCATATCTATCATCCCAGCCTCACCAAGAACACACACTCCACTCTAAAAGTGTCTGATGTGCTAACTGACCTTTGAAAGCAAATGACGGCCCCATGGAGCACTACAACAGAGCCCCAAACNATGCAGGTCTGTGCACCCGTGTCGTGCAATGCCGCGGAGGTCAGAAGAGGGTCTCGGATTCCCCTGGAACTGGAGTTCTCCTGGAATTGGAGTTACAGACGGTTCTTAGCCGCCATGTGGGTGCTGGGGATCGAACCCGGGTCCTCTGCAAGAGCGTCGGTGCTCTTAACCGCTAGGCTATCTCTCCAGCCCCAAAGTTGGTCTTCTTTACTCTATATTTTACTCATCTGTGTCCCTAGCATTTATTAACATGGAGGCAAATAGTAGATGTTCAAGTTATTCGATGAATATACAAATGAATAAATGATTCAGTACCATATTACAAGCCTCGCATATCTTTAATGACTTAAATTTTTTTTGTCTTTTTGAGACAGGGTCTCCCTTTAGTCTGAGCTGGCCTAGAGCTCACTATGTAGACCAGGCTGGCCTTGAACTCACAGAGATCCGCCTGTCTCTGCCTCCTGAGTGCTGGGATTAAAGGTGTGCGTCACCACGCCCAGCCTAGGTGTGAGACCTAACCTCCAGGGCCCTCCTAAACAAGAAGCTGGTGGAGAAGTCTGGACTGGTGGCACACAGCTGTAATATCAGCACTCAGGAGGCAGCAGGCTGGAGAGTTCTAGGCTAGCCTGGGCTACAGAGTCAGAACCGGTCTCGAACTAGCAAGGCTTGGCACTCCTCTCATCTAAGCTCAAATGGATCAAGATCCATAAAGGAAAAAAAAATACTGAAATTAGAAAAAAGAAAATAATTAACGAGTCAAGACAGCTTTACAGACCTCAGGGAAGGGCCTTCTAGGTAAGGCCACTGTTCTACTGTTACCCAGCATAGTCACTGTCATCTGGGGTTGGGGTTCACTCAATAAGGGAGACACTAGGAGGCTAAGATTGGGACTCAGAAGAGCCAAGTTCTGTCCATGAGTCTCCACTAGACAGGAAACTCATTTTTTTTTTTTTTATGTGTATGAGTGTACTGTCTGCATGTAGGTAGGTGCACCTGTGTTGTGAAATGCCAAGGAGATAAGAAGAGGGCATTGGATTCCCCTGGAACTGAAGTTAAAGAAGGTTCTGAACTGCCATGTGGGTGATGGGAATCGAACCTGGGTCCTCTGCAAGAACAGTTGGTGCTCTTATCCACTGAGCCATCTCTCCAGCCCTGAAACTGGTTCTTTAGATAAGAGACTTGATCTCTCAGAGCTCCTGTATTTACCTAAGTTTTTTTGTTTTTTGTTTTTAAGAATAATGTGATAAAAGGAAAATGGACTCCTCTGGAAACTTCCATGGGA
The DNA here is from genome assembly GCA_009823505.1 of Rhizomys pruinosus. Lineage (NCBI taxonomy): Eukaryota > Metazoa > Chordata > Mammalia > Rodentia > Spalacidae > Rhizomys > Rhizomys pruinosus. Next base: position 197,146 of record VZQC01007472.1, read on the forward strand.
CTCAGATCCAGGTTTTCACAGCTGAGCTCTGGGTCTGGGAGAGATGCTGGCTTGTCTGTAGTCACAGAGCCCCATGGCCTGATGGTTTTCAAGTGGGGGTCATTATGTCCCCCTGGGCACATATGGCAAAGTCTGAAGACATTTCTGATTGGCACAACTCAAGAGGGTGCTCCTGGCAGCGGCGGGGTAGAGGCCAGGAGTGGCTCAGGAGTGCCTATTACAACACAGGACAGCCCCACAGGCGCTCCAGCCCCACACGATGGAGAAGCCCTGTTTCAGAGAGGACCTGGGGTCACCCGCCACAGTCCCTAGCCACAGCAGGAGGGGACAAGTGACATCCACAGTGCTCTGCTCCTCCCTTTCCACTGTTCACATCTCTCTTCAACCTAGAAGCTTGTATGTTGTAGATGATGAAAGCACAGCCTGCCTGGGCTACAAACTCCTTGCTTTGTAAGACAGCCCTGGCGTCAGCCGCTCCGAGCCCAGAGCAGGAGGTCTGTTAGAGAACAGCAAATGGTGAGGCAGCTGGTTCCTGGCCTCAAGAAGTTTTAAAAAAAAGTTTTTTCCGGAGGAAGTTAAAACAGCCAGGAATTTGTTTGTAAATGCCTTTCTCAGAAACAGCATTAGCAACCTGCAAAACAGAACGGAGGAGAGGTGTGTGAGTTCAGTGCCCTCGACTAGAGGACAACTGGAAGAGGGGGAAGGGGAGGGTCAACCAAAGGGGCATCTGAAGGCAACTCTACCTGGGACCTGCTGGGGTGGGGACAAGACAATACCCAAGTTACACATTAACCCAAAACTCAAATATCCAATGCAAAAATTCACCAAGTTCCAAACAGACCAAAAAGTTTGTGACAAAGGCAGTCAAACGTGGGCAGGACTGGGGCACCACGTACTGCTTGGTGTCCCCTGACTGTCCCCTGCCCCGAGGGACCCTAGTGGCCTCTGAGTCACTTTCCCAAGACTGCAGACCTGCAATGCTGGAAGGAAGTAGCCACCTTCCCTCTCTATTCCTGAGCTCTGCTTAGCGATGCTCGGGCCACAGCCTTCCTCAGGAGCAGGAGCCTTTGGGTATGTACCTGGGGGGTGGGAGGGGGCAACAGGACATAACACACACAGACACACACGGATGCACAGACACAGATACAGACACACAGGAATGAATAGAATGACCCACAGGCTCAAGGCAGCCAAGGACTCTGGAGCCCTCCAAGGAAGCAAGTGTGCTGAGTGGGGTTGGGGTGGAATGGAGTGGAGCTGGGCCCTGTCAGGCTCCCTTCCCTGTCCAATCTCTCCCTAGGGGCTCCAGGAAGGGGATGTGCTATGTGGAACCACAGTGCTTGAGCACCAAGACTCAATGACTTGGCGGTGGGGTTGTCCAGTTGGTAGAGTGCTTTCCTAGCATGCAAGATGCCCTCTGTTCCATGCCCAGAACTGCATAAACAGGGCATGCACTCCACATCTGTAACCCCAGCACTCAGGAGGTGAAGGCAGGAGGATCAGAAGTTCAAGGTCATCCTCCGTTACACAGCAAGTTCCAGGCCAACCTGGGATACATGAGACCCTGTCTTAAAAAAGGAGGGGACTAGGCTGGAGAGATGGCCTAGCGGTTAAGAGCGCCGACCGTTCTTACAGAGGACCCGGGTTCGATCCCCAGCACCCACATGGCGGCCGAAAACCGTCTGAAACTCCAATTCCAGGAGAACTCCAGTTCCAGGGGAATCCGACACCCTCTTCTGACCTCCACGGCATTGCACGACACAGGTGCACAAAGTTGCATGCAGACACTACATTCATACACATACAGAAATAAAATTAATTTAAAAAAAAAAAAAAAGGAGGGGACTAGGCTGGAGAGATGGCCTAGCGGTTAAGAGCACTGACTACTCTTGCAGAGGACCTGGGTTCGATCCCCAGCACCCACATGGTGGCTGAGAACTGTCTGTAACTCCATTTCCAGGGGAATCAGACACCCTCTTTTTTTTTTTTTTTTAAATTTTATTTATTTCGGTATGTGTATCAATGTACTGTCTGCATGCAGGTTTGTGCACCCGTGTCGTGCAATGCCGTGGAGGTCAGAAGAGGGTCTCGGATTCCCCTGGAAACTGCGAGTTCTCCTGGACAATTGGATTCAGACGGCTCTCGCGCCGCCATGTGGGTGCTGGGGATCCGAAACCCAGAGTCCTCTTGTAAGACGCGCAGTCGGCGCTCTTTAACACTAGGCCATCTCTCCAGCCCCCCAAGACACACCTCTCCTGACCATCCCACAGCATTGCACGACACGGGTGCACCAGACCATACATGCAGACATACATCTCATAATCACATAAAATAATAAACACAAAAATCTTAAAAAAAAAAAAAGGACGGGGAATGGCTGGGCCATGGTGGTCACACCTTCTTAATTTCCACGCCACTCAGGAGGCAGAGCAGGAGACGATATTTGTGAGTTCCAGGGCCAGCCTGGTCTAACATAACGTGAGTTTCTAGGACAGCTGGAGCTACAGGGAGACCCTGTCTCAAAAAGAAAAAAAAAAAAAAAAAAAAGGAGGGGGGTGCTGTGCAATAGGGTTCAGGGAAAGGCCTGTCTACGGCCGGCCTGCAGGGAACCATGCTCTGTCCACTATGGGGCTCAGGGAAAGGCCCATCTATGGACGGCCTACAAGGGACCATGCTCTGTCTACTAGGCCACCCACCTGGCACTTAGGACTACCCTGTCAGCTGGGGACCAGCTGTCTGCCCAGGGGTCTCCAAGGAGCCTGGGGAAAACGGCACATTGCAAACAGGGCAAAAGTCACCACACTCATTCTTCTGAGTGACATTCTTCATTTGAGACGCAAAGGACTCCCTGCCTCACACAGCAAGCCAAAGCTCAGACCATTCAGGGGCCTAGCAGCCTCTGTCTTTGGCTTAGGCCTGCTGCCTGGCCCATCCACAGCCTCCTGTCTCTCAGAAGGAAAGGGGTCACTCACCCTGAGCAGGAGGGACTGCAGGTCTTCAGAGCCAGCCCACTGCTCAAGGACACCGTCCAAGGTCTCGATGTACCAAGAGCCACTTTTCTTGTCCCTCCAGGAGACAAAACCTGCAGGAGGAGAAAGGCTGAGCTGCCACAGAGCCACCCTGGCTGTGTACAGACTGCCAACCTGTCCTACCCACATCCCCAAGCCCGCAAGAAAACCAAAGTTCTGAGAAGTCCAGTGACTCAGCCAGGATGAAGGCAGTGCTTTATCCCTTCTGCGTGGCACTATGCCAAGGGAGCCAACTGCAAGCTGCAATTACTGTTCTCAAGTCTGTACCCCAAAAGGAAGCCTTGCTGGCCTTATCCTGGAAAGGAGTTTGGAGAAGGGAAATGGCTCTCTGGGTCATGAGGGCAGTCTCCAGGGTAGAGAAGAGGGGACACCTGGATGAGCTCACCTGGGAAGGTGGAATAGGACACAAGGATGTCGCTGGGAGTGGGTAAGCTTGACACTGCATCCAGCTGGTCAAAGGTCCTTGCGTCTTTCTGGAATGGGACCGCGTCTGGCTCAGAGTCACTGCTGAAGGCCCGCCCTTTAGAGGAAGTGTGCGTTACCTCAAAGCCATGGTCTTTCTGCTCTGTATAGAAGCAAAAATACCAAGTGTCACCACACCACAACACAACACATACAGTTTCTTTTAAAGCAGAAAAGTCCTAGACCTGACGGCTTCTCCTGTAAACTCTGCCAACACTGAAAGGAAACAAGCTTGTAAGCTTGGTGTGGGGGTGTTTCACTGTATCCCAACACTTGGGAGGCAGAGTAGTACAGCTCACTGTAGCCCCAGCTGGCCTGGAACTCACTTTGTAGACCAGGCTGGCCTTGAACTCCCAGAGATCCACCTGCCTCTGCCTCCTGAGTGCTGGGATTAAAGGCATGTGCCACAACAGCCAGCTCTATTTTTGCTTTTAATTATGTGTATGTGTGTGTGTGTGTGTGTGTGTGTGTCTATGTGGGGGTATGTGCACATGAGTGTAGTTACCCACAGAGGCCAGAAGAGGGTGGTGGATCCTCTGGAGCTGGAGGAACTTTCTGAGCTGCAAATTTACTCTTGTCATATTTCATCTCTTTTTGTTCTACTATATCATTTTAACTTTTTTCCCCTTCTTTTTGGGAGTTCTGGGGATCAAAACCAAAGCTTCACATACATTAGGCAGAGCACTCTACCACTGAGCTACATCTCCAGGCCTCTTTAGATTTTTAGTTTGGTGATGGCGAGCAGTGGTAGAAACCTTAAGAGGCAGGGCCTCAGGGGGTGGTAGCAAGAATGGCCCCTTTTTGAGCTCTAACTTCCTGTCTTATCATCTATAAGAATTTTTTTTCTTCTTTTTGTGGACCTAAGGAACAAACCCAAGCCTTTAACTACTAAGCAACATCCCCAGCTCCACCCCTTTTATTGAGACACTGTCTCTAGCCCAGGCTGGCTTCACACTCAAGGATAACTCTGAACTCCTGATCTTCCTGCCTCTGTCTCCTGAGTGCTGGGATCAGAGGCAAGCACTATAATGCCTGGTTTATGTGGTGCTGGGGGTGGAACCCAGGACTAAGTGCAAGCCAGGTAAGCACTCTACCAGCTGAGCTCAGCCCTCCCCAGCCTTCTTTTACTTTTTTTAATAAAGTATGTTTTTATAATCTTTTTTAATTTTTATTTATTCTTGTATGTGTATGAATGTACTGTCTGCATGTAGGTTTGTGCACCCGTGTTGTGCAATGCCTTGGAGGTCAGAAGGTGGTGTTGTATTCCCCTGGAACTGGAGTTAAAGACGGTTCTCAGATGCCATGTGGGTGCTGGGGATCGAACCCGGGTCCTCTGCAAGAGCGGTTGGCACTCTTAACCACTAGGCCATCTCTCCAGCCCAATTAATAAAGTATTTTTTTAAACATTTTTAAATTCTTTTTTATTAATTTTATTTCTGTATGTGTATGAATGTACTGTCTGCATGCAAGTTTGTGCACCCGTGTCGTGCAATGCTGCAGAGTCAGAAGAGGGTGTCGATTCCCCTGGAATTGGCGTTCTCCTGGAATTGGAGTTTCAGACGGTTCTCAGCCGCCATGTGGGTGCTGGGGATCGAACCCGGGTCCTATGTAAGAGCGGTCGGCACTCTTAACCGCTAGGCCATCTCTCCAGCCCAATAAAGTATTTTTATTGATGTGTTTCATACATCATTTCTCAGTCCAATTTAGACACACTCCCTTTTCCTGCCCCCCATCCCACCCAGTTCATGCATTCTGCCATACATGTCTTGCATCTTCTCAGTCTTTTTTTTTTTTTTTTTTTTGTTCTTTTTTAGACAGGGTCTCCCTGTAGTCCCAGCTGTCCTGGAACTCACTCTGTAGACCAGGCTGGCCTTGAACTCACAAAGATCCGCCTGCCTCTGCCTCCCAAGTGCTAGGATTAAAGGCGTGCGCCACCACGCCCGGCCTCAGTCTTTTTAAAGTTTTTCTCTATAGAGGTTTACTGTTTGGGCAGAGGTTAACTGTTTCAATCAGTTCTTTGATCCAATCTTTTTGTCGTTATTGTTCCCTCCCATTCGTATTGCTCCGAAATATGCCTATATATATGTCACATATATACCAAAATTATGACCTTTGAAAATAAACTGTATGCTAATTCCAAAATATGTTTAGGAGTTCACATTTTTCCCTTTAATTTTATATTACTCTACTGTATGAATACATACTCTCCATACATATACCACAATTACAAAGTCTGAAAATAAGTGGTCAGTCCAATCTAGAGCCCGTTAAGGAATTCACAGTATAACAGCATAGCTGCCTTCAGATAAAAAGAAATAGAAATATAACATTAACTTTTCTCAGCTTGCCTTTCAACTAGGGATTTGGTGCTAGGATCAACAAATGAGGGAAACCATTCGACTGGGACTGTGTTACTTCACTTAGCATAATGGCTTCTAGTTCCATCCATTTACCTACAAAATTCATGATGTCATCTTTCTTTACCACTGCATAGAACTCCATTGTGTAGATGTGCTCTATCCACTGGTCAGTTGAGGGACACTTGAGTTGCTTTCAGCTCTTTGCTATTATAAAGAGAGCTGCAATAAACATAGATGTGCATGTATCTCTGCAATAGGATGAGTCTTTTAGGTATATACCCAGCAGTGGTATGACTGGGTCAGGTGGTAGGCTCATTTTCAGTTTCTTGAGAGTTCTCCACACTGCTTTCCATAGGGGTTGCACAAGTTTGCCTTCCCACCAGCAGTAGATGAGTGTTCCCCTTTCCCCACAACCTCTCTAGCATTTGGTATGCTTTGTTTTCTGGATCATATCTAGTCTTACTGGAGTAGGTTGAAATCTTAAGGTGGTTTTAATTTGCATTTCCTTAATTATTAGCGACGGTGAACACTTTTTAAGATGTTTCATAGCCATCTTTACTTCTTCATTTGTGAAGTCTCTGTTCAGCTCTTTACTTCTTTGTTTCTTAAGTAGTTCATACACTTTGGATGTTAATGCTCTATCAGATGTATCACTGGTGAAAATTTCCTCCCACTCTGTGGGTTTTCTCTTCACTTCACTGTTTCTTTTGCTGTAGAGAAGGTTTCTTTTGTTTTTGTTTTTGAGACAGGGTCTCTGTAGCCCCAGCTGTCCTAGAACTCGCTCTGTAGACCAGGCTGGCCTTAAACTCACAAAGATCCGCCTGCCTCTGCCTCCCGAGTGCTAGGATTAAAGGTGTGCGCCACCATGCCCAGCTTGGACAGAAGTTCTTGAATTTAATAAGGTTCCATTTGTCAATTGTTGAACTTACTGTTTGAGCAGCTGCTGTCTGATTTAGAAAGTCTTTTCCTACACCTATGTCTTGTAGGTTACTACCAACGTTTTCATCTATCATTTTCAGAGTTTCGGGTTTCACATTGAGGTCTTTGATCCATTTGGAGTTGATTTTCATAAATGGCAAGAGGGGAGGGGGTTAGTTTTATTCTTCTACAAGTGGTGATCCAGTTATGCCAACATCATTTGCTGAAGATGCTGTCCCTCCTCCATTGAGTCTTCTTGGCCCATATGTCGAATATGAGGTGGCTGAAATTGGATGTGCTCAGGTTTGGATCCTCAGTTTTGTTCCATTGATCTACAGGCACATTTTTGTGCCAATACCAGGCTGTTTTTATGACTATAGCCCTGTAACATAGTTTGAAGTCTGGTATGGCAAATCACCCCTGTATTGTTCTTTTGCTTCAGGGTTGCTTTGGCTATCTGGGGTCTTTGTTTCTCCATATGAACTTCAGGATGTTCTTTATGCCAATAACAAGCAACTGAAGAAGGAATACAAGGAGACTTTCCCACTCACAATAGCCTCCAAAAATACTAAGTTATCTAGTAACAAACCTGACCAAACACACCAAAAAAATCTCTACAAAGAAAATTTTAAATCCCTCAAGAAGGAGATTGAGGAAGATACTAGAAGATGGGAAAACCTCCCATGTTCGTGGATTGGAAGACTCAATATAGTAAAAATGACCATCCTACCCAAGGTAATATACAGATTCAATGCAATCCCAATTAGAATCCCTATGAGCTACTTCACAGACCTAGAAAAAAACACCTTTTACTTTTTACTTTGAGACATGGTCCTACCAAGCTATCACATGTAGATTTTCACTCATCTGCAGCCCAGGTAGACTGAACCTGTGTTGCTCCTGCCTCATCTTCCTAAACAGCTGGGATCATAGGCCTGTAGCACCAAGCCTGGCCTCTCTCTCCATCTAACATAACGCCATTCACCAAAAGCCAACACCATACCTTAAAACTCTGTGGGGCAAATAAAATTCTTCTCTCTATTAGGGACTGGAAAGATGGCTCAGCAGTTAAGAGCACTGGCTACTCTTACAGAGGACTTGGGTTTGGTTCCCAGCACCCACATGGTGGCTAAGAACCATCTGTAACTCCAGTTCTAGGGGAATCCTATGCTCTCTTCTGACCTCCATAGACATTGCATGACACAGGAGCACTTACATACATATAGGCAATACACTCATACACATAAAATAAAAATAAATAGCCAGGCGTGGTGGTGCACACCTTTAATCCCAGCAGAGGCAGGTGGATCTCTGTGAGTTCAAGGCCAGCCTGGTCTACATAGTGAGCTCCAGGCCAGCTGGGATTAAAGGGAGACCCTGTCTCAAAAAGACCAAAAATAAAAAATAATAAATATATATGTGAGTGAAGAGATGGCTCAGTGGTTAAGAGAACTAACTGCTCTTGCAGAGGACTCAGGTTCGATTCCCACCACCCACATGACAGCTAATGACTGTCCATAATTCCATTTCCGGGGGAATCCAACATCTTCTCCTGACCTCCAAGGGCTCTGAACGATACAGGTGCACTTACACACATGCAGGGAATAACATTCATACACATAAAATAAAAATGATAAAGTCTAGAGAGATGGCTCAGCAGTTAAGAGCACTGGGGGCTCTTGCAGAAGACTCTGGTTCAATTCCCAGCACTCACATGGCGGCTAACAACCATCCTTGACTCCAGTTCCAGGGGAATCCAACACCCTCTTTTGACTTCGTGAGCACTGCATTACACAGGTGCACTTACATGCAGACAATAGTATCACCCTCAGGTATTTCATTACAGTAACAGAAAACTATGTACACCATAAGACCAGCTTAAAGAGACAGATATGAGCTGAGAGGCTGCCTGTTAAAAACAGAGCCAGTAGGATAGGGGGGCATGGGAAAAGGGAAAGGCTGGGTCAGACAGGGACAACAGCCTTTATTCTTGTGTCATCCTCACTCTACAAATGGAACATGAAGGCCTGGCCTGCAGGGCTATGCATTGTAACCATGGAGGGACTAATCCCACAGTAAGAATAAACACACAGGGGCTGGAGAGATGGCCTAGCGGTTAAGAGCACCAACTGCTCTTACAGAGGACCTGGGTTCGATCCCCAGCACCCACATGGCGGCCGAGAACTGTCTGAAACTCCAATTCCAGGAGAACTCCAGTTCCAGGGGAGTCCAACACCCTCTTCTGACCTCCGCGGCATTGCACAACACGGGTGCACAAACTTGCATGCAGACAGTACATTCAGACACATACAGAAATAAATAAAATTAAAAAAAAATAATAATAAACACACAGCAGGAGAAAGTCCCTCAGTGGAATAAAGCCCTCGGCCACCTTGGCCTGTTATAGCTTTCTGCCTTCTCCACATGGGCTCTACAATTCTGAAGTGGGGTCACTCGAAAACTGACAGCTCGGCCTGACTGAGCCACTGCTGGGCTTTGGTAAAGAATGTCATGCTGTTTCACTCTATGTTACATGCCACCGAGTTACCAGCTTTGAGGCAAGTTTTTCAACCCCTTCTAACAAAAGGGTGGTTGACATACTGTGTTTAAATTATAAACAGTGGATCTGAAAACAGCAATACAAAAGTCAGCAAAATCTCAAGGCAGGCATTTGTGTGGACAGGACACCCAATGAGACAGAGCAGACTGCTTCTGGTTTTGGCTGATGTGGTGCCACCATGTGGCAACAGCGTTAAACAGCAAGTCGTGCCTCCTGGTAGAGACAAAGCTAGGAAAAGTGGGGACTGGGATACCAAATGCAGGACTTCTTTTTTTTGAAACAGGATCTCATACAGTCCAGCCTAGTATCAAACTTGCTGTGTAGCCAAAGATGACCTTGAGCTTCTTTGTTTTTAAATTAATTTTTATTTTATGTGTATGAGTGTTTTGCCTGCATGTGTATAAGAAAAGGATGTTGTAGGGCCGTGGTGCACGCCTTTAATCCTAGCACTCAGGAGACAGAGGCAGGTGGATCTCTGTGAGTTCAAGGCCCGCCTGGTCTACAGAGTGAGCTCCAGGCCAGCTGGAACTAAAAAGGGAGACCCTGTCTCAAAAAGAAAAAAAACAGCCGGGCATGGTGGCGTATGCCTTTAATCCTAGCACTCGGGAGGCAGAGGCAGGCGGATTTCTGTGAGTTCAAGGCCAGCCTGGTCTACAGAGTGAGTTCCAGGACAGCTGGGGCTACAGGGAGACCCTGTCTTGAAAAGACCAAAAAAAAAAAAAAGGATGTTGGATCCCCAGAAACTGGAGTTACAGTCAGTTGTTAGCTGTCATGTCAGTGCTGGAAATTGAACCCCTTCTGCAAGAACAGTCAGTGCTCTTAACCACTGAGCCATTTCTTCAGCCCCAACTTCTTATCTTCCTGCCTCTACCTCCCAAGTGCTGGGATGAGAGTCATGCACTACCCTACCCAGCTCCCAAATGGGCCACTGCTAATCCCCAGATTCCAGCTTTCGAATCTTGCTCTTCCAAGTGACTTTGATTCATTTCAAATTTTGCTTACAACTTTTTATGTGATTCTATTTCGAATGCAAATAATTAAAATCTGTAAGATGTGACCAGACATGAAGCTTATGCCAGCCTGGGGACTCAGCTCTGAGGCAAAAGGCCAGGCCCTTCCTCCCACAGCTGCCCAGGGGATGAGCCCACCTCAGGACTGGGTGAGTGTGCTACTAGACAAAGCAAAGGTCCAGCTAGCCTGCCCTTGTCCAAACAAAGCAGGTGCTGGGAAGACTTCTTGGAGGCAGTGAGTTGTAAGCAGATGGAATGGCAACTAAGAGTTAACGGAGCAGAGGAGCGAGCCGCAGCCTGGACTACCGTGGGAAGGCTGAGCTGCACTAAGGACATGCAGAGGACACAGCATAGGCCTAGAGGAAGCATGGCGACACGGTCCAGGTGACTAAAGGCCTTAATGGCCCTGCAAAGAAATCTGAAGAGGGACAGCACTAACATGTGTGGCCAAAGTGAAGTCACTGTCTACTGGCTGCTGGCTCCTAGGAAAGGGTGGGGCTGGGGATGGCACAAGACAGGCACACAGCAGTTGTCCCAGAAAGCTGGCCTCCTGACTCAGGCTATTTCCAATTCCCTTGGTGTTGGGCTTTTTTGGTCTTTTTGAGACAGGGTCTCCCTGCAGCCCCAGCTGGCCTGGAACTTAGAGAGATTCGCCTGCTTTTGTCTTCCGAGTGCTGAGATTAAAGGCATACACCACCATGCCCAGCTCCCTTGGTATCTTTTAGAGTCAGAGTCAGAGCTTCAATGCAGAACACTGAGTCAGGAAAACGGAGACAGCTTTCTACAGCCTGAGAGCACAACCTTCTCCCTACATGTTGTCAATATTCTGAAGACACAGCACTGGCAGCAGGAGGGAACTGCTCGGTGACCCTGGGACCTCAAGTAGAGTGGGAAGGGAGTGTGGCTTTTCAGCTATTAAAATGAACCAAACGCTGCACATACACAGTGCATGCTCTGCTGTACACACACTGAGTGCACACTCTGCTGTACACACACAGTGCACCCTCTGCTGCACACACACAGTGCATCCTCTGCTGCACACACAGAGCATGCTCTATTATGATCCCCACTTGCTCAGACTCCTCAAGATAACAGTTTAGGACTGTGCAATGAGTTGACAGCCAGTCCAGGGTTTGATGACATGTCCTGTGTCCCTCAGAGCCAAGTTAGAGGCAGGAGTCATGACTTAATGCACATAAGTAACTTAACACAGTCAAATTATAAATTCTAGGCAGTAGACACTTCCCCTTCCTTCTAATACACACCCTGGTGTATACAACAGGTGCTCAATAAACATTTCTTGGATATGTCCAGGGCCTGCTTCCCTAGGTGATACCAATCCCAACCTATGAACATAAAATATTGTGGAAAAGGTAAAATACCCCAAAGAATCTGTGTTACAGACTGTGCCTCAAGGACAAGCTTCATGGTTCACAGTGTGCACATCTCTCTCTGAATGTTCAGGTTCAGGGGCAAAAAACTAATGTGACTTTCAGATGTCCAGCCCCCAAGAGCCTGGGACAGAAAGGACTGCCTATGAGAGACTGTCCAGTGCTCCTTGCTGTCACCACCCTGACTCACACACCAGAAAATCAGTATCTGTTGGTTTTGTTCTTAGGGATGGAGGGGGCTCTTCCTGTGTTTCCCAGGCTGGCCTCAAACTCCTGGACTCCAGCAGTCCTCCTGCCCTAGCCCCAAGCAGCTATTACCACAGATGTATATTAATATGGCTTTTTTATGTTGGATACAGTCTCGTGCAGTCAGGCTGACCTCAAGCTCAGTATATAGCTGAGAGCAGCATTGAATTCAGATTCTACTGCCTCCATTCCCCAAATATTGAGGTTATAGGAGATTGCCAGTATGCCTAGATTTTTTTTTTTTTTTGGTGGGGGTCTTTTTGAGACAGGGTCTCCCTATAGCCTCAACTATCCTGGAACTCACTATGTAGACCAGACTGGCCTTGAACTCACAGAGATGCACTTGCCTCTGCCTCCCAAGTGCTAGGATTAAAAGCATGCAGTTTTTTTTCTTTTGGTCTTTTTGAGACAGTTTTCTTTGACTTTTTAAGAAACCTATGTAATTAAGCCCAAGTCAGAGCTGGGCTTAAACTGAGCATGCTAATGAGGCGCAGCTGCGTGCCCTTCTGGTCTTCGCTACTCCTGATGTTCGCTTGAGCACCAAGTTCAGCAGTCCAGGGACAGCCTGTCTAAATGCAGTCTTTTTAAAACAGAGCCCAGGGGCTGGAGAGATGGCCTGGAGAGCGCTGACCGCTCTTGCAGAGGACCCGGGTTCGGTCCCCAGCGCCCACATGGCGGCCGAGAGCTGTCTGAAACTCCAATTCCAGGAGGACTCCAGCTCCAGGGGAATCCGAGACCCTCTTCTGACCTCCTCGGCATTGCACGACACAGGTGCACGGACCTGCATGCAGACAGTGCATTGATACACATACAGAAATAAATAAAAAATTAAAAAAAAAAATAAAACAGAGCCCAATCTGGTGGTACATACCTGAAATTGCAGCACTGTGGTAGGTAGAGGGAAGAGGAGCTCAAGTTTGAGTCCAGCCTGTGCTACAGAGAGAGACTTCTCTTAATTAAATTAAAAATGTTTAAAAAGGAGAAATCAGGTGGCAGTGGGAGAGAGCAGCCAACTGCTGTAACCTGTGCTGTCTCACCACCAGAAGCCACCCACCACAGATAGAGCAAGTGGCCCTCACCAAAGGCCAGCATCGCACTCCTTGAATTTATACCTCCAGAATCATAATGTAACCAAACTTCTATCTTTTTTTTTTTTTTTTTGGTCTTTTTTTGGTCTCTCTGTAGCCCCAGCTGTCCTGGAACTCGCCTTGTACACCAGGCTGGCCTTGAACTCACAAAGATCCACCTGTCTCTGCCTCCCAAGTGCTAGGATTAAAGGCGTGTGCCACCACGCCCGGCCCAAACTTCTATCTTTTATAAATTACACAGTCTGAGGGCTCCAGAGATGGCTCAGTGGTTACGAGCATTGGCTGCTCTTGCAGAGGAATTGGGTTCAGCTCCCAGCACTCTCATTGTAGCTAACAACCATAATTCCAGTTCCAGGGGATCCAACACCCTCTTCTGGCCTTCATGGGCACTACACACACATGGTGCACTTATATACATGTAGGCAAACACTCATAGACATAAAATAAAAATAAATAAGTCACCCACTATGTTGGTATTCAGTTAAAGCAAGAAAAAACAGACTAAGACACAGAACATAAAGCAAAACTTCAAATAAAGTCCCGTCAGTCATGAAGCCATGGGCTCTTGGAAATTCCAGTAACTAGATTCCTTGGTTTCTCTTGAAGGTCAGCAAGCCTTACCCAGAACAGTGGAAATGGGGTCTTTCCTAGACAACGGAGGTCGGGTGAGTTATAAGAAGAAAAACTGCAAGTTTTTTCCCACTTTCTCCTTAATGTGTTCATGTATGCACATGTGTGTGCAGGCATGTAGAGGCCAGAGGTTGAAAACAGGTGTCTTCCTGGATCACTTTTTACCTTATCTTTTGTTTGTTTTTGAAAAAGCAGCTCCCCCCCCCTCAAAAAAAAAGGAAAGAAAAAGAAGCTCCCTGTAGCCCCAGCTGGCCTAGAAGACCCTACTTAGACCAGGCTAGCCTCAATCTCACAGAGATCCACCTATCTTTGCTGGGATTAAAGGTGTGGACAGCCAGGCGTGGTGACGCACGCCTTTAATCCTAGCGCTTGGGAGGCAGAGGTAGGCGGATCTTTGTGAGTTCAAGGCCAGCCTGGTCTAAAGAGCGAGTTCCAGGACAGCTGGGACTACAGGAAAACCCTGTCTCAAAAAGACGAAAAAATAAAAAAAAGGTGTGGACAACCATGCCTGGTTCTCTTTTTTTTTTTTTGTCTTTTCCAGACAGGGTCTCTGTAGCCCCAGCTGGCCTTGAACTCACAAAGATCTGCCTGCCTCTGCCTCCCAAGTGCTAGGATTAAAGGCGTGCGCCCACGCCCAGCTTCATTTTTTCTTTTTTAAAAAAAAGAAAAAAAAAACAGTCTCTCACTAAACGAGGAACTCACCTGAGGCACTAGATTGGCTGGACATCAAGATCTCGGGATCCTGTCTCCACCTCCCTGACACTGGGATTACAGGTACCACTGTGCCTGGCTTTTTACCTGCACGCTGGGGACCAAACCCAGAACTTCATGTTTATGTGGCGAGCACTTTGCAGATGGAGCTCTTTACCCAATCCTGCTTTGTTTGTTCTTCTCAAAGCTCAGGAGCTAGGGCCATCAAAGCTACATAGTGAGTATACACAGCGAGTTCCAGGCCAGCTGGGGCTAAGTCTGTGACTCCACTGAACCAGCCTCCTCAGATCAGATGACACTGGGGCTATGCTGGCTAAATGGAGGTTCTGCCACACAACAGTGATGTGTCTGGGACCCTCCAACCATGTGGAAGAACCCTATGGACACATTAAGGGGCTGCGTGGAGAAGAGAGGGGACCGAGGTTCCTCCCTTGCCAGTTGTATTCACAGGAGGCTGAGCTGCCACTTACCCCCACCACAGGCCTGGATAAAGAAGAGTTTGGGTTTTCCACCCAGGCTGGGGCAGCCGGTCCCATTGAAGATGTTCACAACTCTCTCGATGGACACAGAGCATCCATCTATGCCATAGACGGCACCTGGGAACTGAAGGTGGCTGGCCTAGAGGACAAAGAATCATGATGACAAAAAGACCTTAGTTGGGCCTGATGGAAAATTCCTTTGATCCCAGCACTCAGAAGGCAGAGGCAGGTGATCTCTTTGAGATCAATGCCAGCCTGGTCTACACAGTGAGTTCCAGGCCAACTGGGGCTACAGTAAGATCGTCTCAAAACAAACAAAAAGCAAGACCTGTGAGGGCTAGAGAGATGGCTGAACAGTTAAGAGTACTTGCTGCCTTTGCAAAAGACCTGGGTTCAGTTCCCTGCACTCACATGGAGGCTAACGACCATCTCTAACTACAGTTTGAAGGGGTCACAATGCCCTCTTCCAGCCCCTATAGGCACTGCACACATAATGGTGTACATACATACATACATGTAGGCATACACATAAAAAAAGTGAACCTTAGAAAACAAAACCTTAACAACAACAACAACAACAACAAAACAAACCAACAACAAGAACGACAACAAAAAACATAGGACTCTGGGCTAGGAAGCTATAGGCCTGTCCCAAGGCTTTACAGCAGCTATTTATTTATTTATTTATTGGTTTTTTTTTTTTTCAAAGCCAATTTTTTATTGAAGCTTTGTGCATTTCATACAACATTTCAGCCATATATTTATTCAGAAGGCCCTAGGCAGGGGTAGCAGACTGGCTGAGAGCATGCTGGCCAGCCTTTGTTCCAGCGGTCATAAGCTCATTAACTACGAGAGCCAGGCAGCCTGAGGGTACTGGCCAGGTCCACCTAGATCAGGAGTCCCCACTGTGGGTTCCCAGGCCCCACATACACCTCCAAAATTGGCCACTTGGACCTCCAGCTCCTCTGAGGCAGCTAAACACAGGGCAGCACTGCCCTGAACCAATTCTGTTCAAATATCCCATGCACAGAGCCACATGAGGACCTCGTCAAAGTGCTAACTGAACACCATAGAGGTCCACAGTGGAGCCTGGGGACTGCATTTCTCACAAAATCCCAGGGAATGCCACGCAGTAAGGGAAACAGCCAAAGGGACAGAGGCTGTGGTGACAACACAGCTGTGCTCTGAGGATGCTGGGATGATCAGGCCATACCACAGGCTAGTTTTTCTTTCTTTTTTAAAGATTTATGTTACTTGGGCTGGAGAGATGGCCTAGCGGTTAAGAGCGCCGACTGCTCTTACAGAGGACCCGGGTTCGATCCCCAGCACCCACATGGCGGCCCAGAACCGTCTGAAACTCCAATTCTAGGAGAACTCCAGTTCCAGGGGAATCAGAGACCCTCTTCTGACCTCCGCGGCATTGCACGACACGGGTGCACAAACTTGCATGCAGACAGTACATTCATACACATACAGACATAAATTAAAAAATTAAAAAAAAAAGATTTATGTTACTCTTTCAACTATGTGGCGGTACACGTATGTGCATGTGGGTGCCCACAAAGGCTAGAGGAGGGCATAGATCCCCTGAAGCTGAAGTTACTGGTGGTTGTAAGCTACCTAATGTGGTACTGGGAACTGGACTCTAGCCCTCTGCAAGAGGAGTGTACCACACTCTGAACCACTAAGCTATACATGTCTCCCACCTCGACCATGGGAGCTGTTTGCAAGAGAAGCTGAAACTGCTATTTTGTGTGTGAGAATTCCCAGTTTTGAAAACAATTTGAAAATTACAGAAAGCCTCCAGGTCTCCTGCTTGTGACTAGAACTGTCCAACACTTCAACTTAAGACTTCTGTTTTTAAAAAACATTTACTTATTTTGTGTGTGTGTATATGGGTGCCTGCATGCTTGTGACGACAGCGTGCAGCAGTCATCTTCCGCCTTTCTTCCACCTTGTGGGGTCCAGGGATCGAACTCTCAGGTTGCCAGGCTTAGCTCCAAGTGTCATTATCTCCTGAGCCATCTTACCCCCCAATGCCTCAACTCAAAAGAGGGGGAATCTGGGCCGGGCAAGGTGATACACACATACCTTTAATCTCAATACTTGGGAGGCAGAAGCAAATGGATCTCTGTGAGACTGAGACCAGCCTAGTGTATATAGTGGATTCCAGGCTAGCTGGGACTACAGGGTAACCCTGTCTCAAAAAATTAGTGGGGGTAGCCGGGCGTGGTGGTGCACACCTTTAATCCTAGCACTCAGGGGGCAGAGGCAGGTGGATCTTTGTGAGTTCAAGGCCAGCCTGGTCTACACAGTGAGTTCCAGGACAACCTGGGCTAGAGGGAGATCCTGTCTCGAAAAGAAAAAAAAAAATTAGTGGGGGGAATCTGAGCCCTGAACAGGGGTAGGGTCTTAGCCATAATAAGCCTCACATGACTCACTATATCTTCTGTTCCACTCACAAGCAAAGACCCTGGAACATGCCTCATGGGTCAAGTAGGAGGGCAGAACTTGGAGGTCCGAAGAGCACATGGCTCCAAAGAAAATGCAGGAGAAAAAGCTTTGTGAGCAGATGGCCCCTCCTCCCTCCCTGTCCTGGTTGGGCCTTTCCCATCACCTCCCATCCAGGAAGGCACAGGCAGCTCCTCAGAGGACCACAGGGACCTGAGGACAGAGGTCTGCCCTGAGACAGGGCCTACCACTTTCTCCCCAAAGCTAAGTATGCCATGGATACAGGAAGGGTCAGAGCTGCTGCAGGGCCTGTCTGGACAGCCTTTACCAGGGCCTGTCAGGGGGTAAGATGAGGAAGAAAGAAAGGCCTCCCACCTGACAGCCATGTGAGAGGATGACCACCACAAAGCAGTCCAGCGCACTGTGATTCCGTTGTGCCATCTCCACCAGGGCCGCAACCATTTTCTACAAGGGAAGGCTGCAAGTTTAGCAGAGGCACGGATGGAGGTTTGTCCTCCAGGAGCCAGCCAAAGGCCAGGGCACAGCACTCCGCTCCCCAATAATGAAGTTGTGAATGTCACAACAGACATTATGGCACCACTTGCAGGGAAAGGTTCTACATTTGGGCACTGGTCATTTAAATCCCCCAACAACCCCATGAGGAGGATTACTCTTGCTTTCTAAACAGGGAAACTGAGGCATGAGAGGTCAAATGGCAGGCACTCAAAGAGCCAGTCCTCAGACTCCCCCTATCTATGTCTGAGGCTCGAACCTGTAACCAGATGGCCATATCACCTCCCACAATCCTACAGGCATAAAGCCTTGCCTGGGGAGTGTCCCTTGGAGGACAGCAATAGTACCTTGGCAGTCAGGTCACACTTCACCTCCACCATGAAACGCAGCCACCGGAAGCGGAGCTGTAGCTTCTGACAGTCCACGTTGGAGCCAGTGCGAGTGCTGAGCCCTGAAGCAGGGCAGAAGTTCACATTGTTGATGATAAGGCAGTGGCCACAGGGGTCTGCATCCATGACATATGCCTATCCAAGCATGGGTTTCCAGTGTTACCCAGGAGCTCAGCACACTCCTCAGGAGAGGAGGCAACCTCCTGAATCTTGATGGTGTGGCTGAGTCTGGAGAATTCACATGAGGCATGGGGTCTGCCCTCCCATTGAGGAAACCCCCCGCCAGCAATCCAGGGAAAAGCCCACAGGAGCACCTGGGCAAGTGACAGGTTTCTGCCTTACACGCTGCAGAAGGCTAGCTGCTATTTTTGCACTCAGAGATGCTAGACACAGTTGCTCACATTTGTAACTCCACAACCAGGGAGGCCAAGGCAGGAAGATTACAAGTTCAAAGTGAACTTTCGGCTGGTGATTTCCAGACCAGCCTGAGCTAAAGAGTAAAACATTATCTCAAAAACAATGGGGCCGGAGAGATGACCCAGCAGTTAAGAAAACTGGCTATTCCTGGGGCTGGAGAGATAGCCTAGCGGTTAAGAGCGCCAACTGCTCTTACAGAGGACCCGGGTTCGATCCCCAGCACCCACATGGCGGCTGAGAACCGTCTGTAACTCCAAATCCAGGAGAACTCCAGTTCCAGGGGAATCCAACACCCTCTTCTGACCTCCAAGGCATTGCACAACACGGGTGCACAAACTTACATGCAGACAGTACATTCATACACATAAAAATAAATAAATAAAAATAATAAAAAAAGAAAACTGGCTGTTCTTATAGAACAGTTCTATAAGTGTTCAGTTCCCAACATACCACATGGCAGCTAACAACCATCTGTTAACTCCAGTTCCAGAGGACCCAACACCCTGTTCTGGGCTCCATGGATACTGCACACACATCACACATGGTACACTTACATACACGTAAGCAAAATACTCATACACATAAAATAAATAACTTTGAAAAAATAAATACACCTGTCTCATAATACCAAACACACACACACACACACACACACACACACACACACACACACACACACAAATCCAACCACCATATACATTTACCTCAAAAGGACTTTATAAGCCATGCAAGCCTGGTAGCACTGGCCCAGGGCCTCAGGTGAGGAACACATGGTCTCAACCCCAGCACGGAGCCTGGAGTGGCAGGCACAGGGGAGCCATACAACGCATGTGCGGGAAGGACAGCCTGAGCAGCCTGCACTGCAATGGACACCTGACTCTACAGAGACAGGTGGAGGGTAAAACAGTGTGTTCCAGCATGGCTGAGGTCAGGAGCCATGGAGGGTGGGGACTAGAACCCCACTTTCCAGCCAAGCAGGGTTCCCTCAGGTCCTAACTCAGTCATGAAGAACTCAAAGCCCATGAGGACTCACCAAATCTGCATTTCCTCTCAGCCTCTCTGGAGCACCTGGAAAGAGAGAAAAAGGGAGACGTGTATGTTGGGCTTTGGCAGGGAAAAGCCAAGGCACTGTTCCCATAAAAGAGAGAAGCAGCCGGGCGTGGTGGCGCACACCTTTAATCCCAGCACTCTGGAGGCAGAGGTAGGCGGATCTCTGTGGGTTCAAGGCCAGCCTGGTCTACAGAGCGATTCCAGGACAGCTGGTACTAAAAGGGAGACCCTGTCTCAAAAATACCAAAAAGAGGGTAAAACTAAAAAAAAAGAGAGAGAAGCAGAGACTCTGGGACTTATTAGCAGGAGAGTCAAGCAGCACAGCCATCACCGGAAGTGTCTAGAAAGTACCAACAAAGTTAAACACACACTTAACCCTTGAAAAGATCTGGTCAAGCCGGGCTGGTGGAGCACCCCTTTAATCCTAGCACTTGGGAGGCAGAGGCAGGCGATTCTTTGTGAGTTCAAGGCCAGCCTGGTCTACAGAGTGAGTTCCAGGACAGCTGGGGCTACAGGGAGACCCTGTCTCAAAAAGACCAAAAGAAAAAATTATATAGTTGTAAATTATATCTCAATAAGATGCTTTAAAAAACCCAGTCAGGCTAGTTACCTTATTGAACTTCTAGAAGGCTAATAAGTCAATAAGAGCCTCTAAAACATACAGCATGGGGCTNCTTGATGGTGTGGCTGAGTCTGGAGAATTCACATGAGGCATGGGGTCTGCCCTCCCATTGAGGAAACCCCCCGCCAGCAATCCAGGGAAAAGCCCACAGGAGCACCTGGGCAAGTGACAGGTTTCTGCCTTACACGCTGCAGAAGGCTAGCTGCTATTTTTGCACTCAGAGATGCTAGACACAGTTGCTCACATTTGTAACTCCACAACCAGGGAGGCCAAGGCAGGAAGATTACAAGTTCAAAGTGAACTTTCGGCTGGTGATTTCCAGACCAGCCTGAGCTAAAGAGTAAAACATTATCTCAAAAACAATGGGCCGGAGAGATGACCCAGCAGTTAAGAAAACTGGCTATTCCTGGGGCTGGAGAGATAGCTAGCGTTTAAGAGGCCACTGCTCTTACAGAGGACCCGGGTTCGATCCCCAGCACCCACATGGCGGCTGAGAACCGTCTGTAACTCCAAATCCAGGAGAACTCCCAGTTCCAGGGGAATCCAACACCCCTTCTGACCTCCAAGGCATGGCACAACACGGGTGCACAAACTTACATGCAAAGACAGACATTCATACACATAAAAATAAATAAATAAAAATTAAAAAAAGAAAACTGGCGTTCTTATAGAACAGTTCTATAAGTGTTCAGTTCCCAACATACCACATGGCAGCTAACAACCATCTGTTAACTCCATTCCAGAGGACCCAACACCCTGTTCTGGGCTCCATGGATACTGCACACACATCACACATGGTACACTTACATACACGTAAGCAAAATCCATACACATAAATAAATAACTTTGAAAAAATAAATACACCTGTCTCAAAATACCAACACACACACACACACACACACACACAACACACACACACACACACACACAAATCCAACCACCATATACATTACCTCAAAAGGACTTAAGCCATGCAAGCCGGGTAGCACTGGCCCAGGCCAGGTGAGGAACACATGGTCTCAACCCCAGCACGGAGCCTGGAGTGGCAGGCACAGGGGAGCCATACAACGCATGTGCGGGAAGGACAGCCTGAGCAGCCTGCACTGCAATGGACACCTGACTCTACAGAGACAGGTGGAGGGTAAAACAGTGTGTTCCAGCATGGCTGAGGTCAGGAGCCATGGAGGGTGGGGACTAGAACCCCACTTTCCAGCCAAGCAGGGTTCCCTCAGGTCCTAACTCAGTCATGAAGAACTCAAAGCCCATGAGGACTCACCAAATCTGCATTTCCTCTCAGCCTCTCTGGAGCACCTGGAAAGAGAGAAAAAGGGAGACGTGTATGTTGGGCTTTGGCAGGGAAAAGCCAAGGCACTGTTCCCATAAAAGAGAGAGCAGCCGGGCGGTGGTGGCGCACACCTTTAATCCCAGCACTCTGGAGGCAGAGGTAGGCGGATCTCTGTGGGTTCAAGGCCAGCCTGGTCTACAGAGCGATCCCAGGACAGCTGGTACAAAAGGGAGACCTCTCAAAAATACCAAAAGAGGGTAAAACTAAAAAAAAAGAGAAGGGCAGAGACTCTGGGACTTATTAGCAGGAGAGTCAAGCAGCACAGCCATCACCGGAAGTGTCTAGAAAGTACCAACAAAGTTAAACACACACTTAACCCTTGAAAAGATCTGGTCAAGCCGGGCTGGTGGAGCACCCCCTTTAATCCTAGCACTTGGGAGGCAGAGGCAGGCGATTCTTTGTGAGTTCAAGGCCAGCCTGGTCCTACAGAGTGAGTTCCAGGACAGCTGGGCTACAGGGAGACCCTGTCTCAAAAAGACCAAAAAACAAAAAAAAAAAAAAAAGATCTGGTCAAGAACATTCACTGAGGCCTTATTTGAAAGCTCCAAAACTGTGATTTAGCCACTCAAGGGACCATCCTAAAAAAGAAACTAACTACCGATAAATGCAATGCCCTGGGTAGCATGCAAAGCACAAGCTATGTTAGCTAGACATCATGGGGTAAACACAGTGTGACTCCATTCATTCACAACCCCAGAACAGATGGGTTAAGGGGCACTCCAGGTGGCACGGGCTCCATCTGCAGGGCCAGTGAGTCCTTCAGAAACATCTGCAGAATAAATAAGGAAAGATGGTGGTCTGTCCTCAGTGTCAGTGAGTTTTCATTTCAGTAGGCTGTCTCTTCACTCAATTCACTCCTTCCTTTGCTGTACAGAAGGTTTTTAATTTTATGAGCATCCACTTATTGTTGGCCTTATTTTCTGAACCAAACTGTTCTATTGATGTTCTTTTTTTTTTGAGACAGGGTCTCCCTGTAGCCCCAGCTGTCCTGGAACTCACTATGTAGACCAGGCTGGCCTTGAGCTCACACAGATCCACTTGTGTCTGCCTACTGAGTGCTGGGATTAAGGGTGTGCACCACCACGCCCAGCCTAAGATAGTTCTTAGCCACCATGTGGGTGCTGGGAATCAAACCCAGGTCCTCCCCAAGAGCAGTTGGTGCTCTTAACTGCTGAGCCATCTCTCCAGCCCCTTGATGTTCTTTTTGTAAGCAATTATTTATTTTATGTATATGAGTGTTTTACCTGCGTGTATGTAAGTGCACCCGTGTTATGCAATGCCTGAGGAGAAAGAAGAGGGCGTCAGATCCCCTGAAACTGGAATTACAGGTAGTCAGCCCCCATGAGGGTACTGGGAACTGAACTCAGGTCATCTGGAAAAGCAGCATCCAGTACTCTTTACCATTGAGCCATCTCTCCAGCCCCAAATCTTAAGGAGGATCATTTGTTTGTTTGTTGAAAGAGGGTCTCCCTGCAGCCCCAACTAGCCTGAAACTCCCTATACAGACTAGGCTGTTTTTGATCTCACAGAGAGCCACCTGTCGCTATGTCCCTAGTACTGGGATTAAAGACGAGTATTATCATCCACAGCCCCAAAGTGTTCTTTACTGTAGATGGCTATCTTGTACTAGGCAGATGCTCTAGCCTGAGCTATATATCTAGTCCAGTGGCTGTCCTGTGCTCGAGGATGCTTAGCAGCATCCCTGGCTTCTACCTCTAGATGCCGGCACTACCAGCAACCTTCAGCTCTAACAACCAGTCACTGCCAAATATCCTGGGGAGGGGGTGCAAAATCATCCCCAGTAGAAGAGCACTGGTCTGCACACCCTTCCCTCCATGAGGCCTGTAAAAGCTCAGCCTATGGGTGGCCCAGCTCCTGCTCACCCAGATTGTCCCACATTTATATAACTTGGAATTCTTCTAGTCACTAAAGTTGCCCTGGGAAACATGCCAGGGCAGTATTCATGAGTCTCATCCCCAGCATCATCAAGGGGCAGTCTCCTGTTGAGCCAGAAGATGGAAGCCTGGGCCTGGCTCTGCACTTTATCTCCCATTGTGACTGCTACTCTCAGAGCCCACCTTCCTCCTCTATTAGTGGGGAAAAGGCTTTCTCTACTTGCCACTGCATGGGCCATGATTCTGACAATTTGAAAAATCACTGTGTGTTCTGTAAAGTGACAGTCACATGTAAAGTGATCTTATTATTGGAATTTTTTTCCAGACCTGCAAACAGAACTCAAGAGCCCAAGCTAAGCACGTGCTTTAACAATGACCTACACTCTCAGGCCAATATTATTACTTATCCTTAGAACTAGGCTCTGATTAGAAATAAACATTCACAACAAATAGGAAATAAAACATCTAAGAAGATGGTTCACGGGGCTGGAGAGATGGCCTAGCAGTTAAGAGCGCTGACCACTCTTGCAGAGGACCCAGGTTCGATCCCCAGCACCCACATGGCGGCCAAGAACCGTCTGAAACTCCAATTCCAGGAGAACTCCAGTTCCAGGAGAATCCAAGACCCTCTTCTGACCTCCGCGACATTGCACGACACAGGTGCACAGACTTGCATGCAGACAGTATATTCATACACATACAGAAATAAATAAAATTAATAAAAAAAATATTAAAAAAAAAAGGAAGATGGTTCACTGGGTAAAGAACTTACACAGAGGTTGGAGGACCTGAGTTTGAATCCTCATCACCCACATAGAGCTAGATGCATTATCAGGAATCTGCAATCCTAGCACTCCTACAGCAGGACAAGAAGCAAACGCCGGAGAATCTGCAGAAGCTCACAGGCCAGCTGGCCCAGAGAACACAGACAGGAGCAAGGGACCCTGGATCAAGGTGAAGGGTGAGGACCAATACCCAAGGTTGTCCTCCACTTCTATGTGTGTGCCACTGCACACATGCACACATACAGACACACACACACACACACACACACACACACACAATAAAATAAATAAAATAAGATAAAATAAAATAAATCAGGGGCTGGAGAGACGGCTCAGTGGTTAAGGGTGCTTGCTGCTCTTGCAGAGGACCCAGGTTCAGTTCCCAGCACCAAATTTCAGGTGGCTCACAGCCTCCAATAACTCCAGCTTTTAGGGGGTCCAATACCCTCTTTCTGGTCTCTGGAGACCCCTACTCACACATGTACATACACATACACATATACATAAAAATAATTTCTTTTTTTAATTTTTTTAAATTTTATTTATTTATTTATGTGTATAAATGTACTGTCTGGCTGGGCGTGGTGGCGCACGCCTTTAATCCTAGCACTTGGGAGGCAGAGGCAGGCGGATCTCTGTGAGTTCAAGGCCAGCCTGGTCTACAGAGTGAGTTCCGAGCTAGCTGGGGCTATAGGGAGACCCTGTCTCAAAAACACCAAAAAAAAAAAAAAAAAAGTACTGTCTGCATGTAGGTCTGTGCACCCGTGTCATGCAATGCCACAGAGGTCAGAAGAGGGTGTCGGATTCCCCTGGAACTGGAGTTCTCCTGGAATTGGAGTTACAGACGGTTCTCAGCCACCATGTGGGTGCTGGGGATTGAACCCAGGTCCTCTGCAAGAGCAGTCGGTGCTCTTAACCACTAGGCCATCTCTCCGGGCCAAAGATAATTTCTTTAAAGTTGGGTGTGGTGGTGCATGCCTTTAATTCCAGCACTTGGGAGGCAGAGGCAGGTGGAACACTCATACACATAAAATAAGTAACTTTAAAAAAATACACACAACTGTCTCAAAATACCAAACACCACACACACACACACATACACACACACATGCTGGGTGTGATAGCACACTCAGGAGGCAGAGGCAGGTGGATCTCTGTGAGTTCAAGGCCATCCTGGTCTACATAACAAGTTCCAGGCCAGCTGGGGCAACAGGGAGACCCTGTCTCTAATTTTTTTTTTTTTTTGTATTTTTGAGACAGGTCTCCCTTTAGTCCCAGCTGGCATGGAACTCGCTCTGTAGACCAGGCTGACCTTGAACTCACAGAGATCCACCTGTCTCTACCTCCCGAGTGCTGGTATTAAAGGCATGCACCATAATTTCTTAAATGAAAAATAAACCTTATGAAAGAGCAGGAAGCTTCAACTCCCAATTGTTGGTCCTAATGACTCCACTGGTAATTCCTAGGAGATGGCAATGGGTGAGCTCTGTACTGTCCACCTCCTGTCCACAGAGTGACCAAGCACACATAACTGCAGAATCAGTCCTCTCCCTACCTCAGATGAAGTTTCAGAACCTCAATGTCTATCTGCTCTAATGGACTGTCCAATGTCACACACTCAGCACAAAAAATAGCACTTTCTTTTTCTTTTTTTTTAATTTTATTTATTTCTGTATGTGTATCAATGTACTGTCTGCATGCAGGTCTGTGTACCTGTGTCGTGCAATGCCGTGGAGGTCAGAAGAGGGTGTCGGATTCCCCTGGAACTGGAGTTAAGATGTTAAGACGGTTCTCAGCCGCCATGTGGGTGCTGGGGATCTACCCAGCACAAAGGAAGAAAAGAGTGGTCCTCACTGTTGACAAGACTGAGAGAATCACCACTGGCACTCACAACTAGAGAGATTATAACATGCTGTTTGTTTTTTAGAAATTTTTAAAAAGTATATATGTCTAAAAAAAAAAGTGTATATGTATATATAAAAGGTATATGTATGCTCCAGTGGAGACAGCTGTGAGTCACCTGATATAGATGCTGGGACTCAAACCCTGGTCCTCTGTGAAAGCAGTACCAGCTCTTAAGCAATGAGCCATCTCTTTAGGCCCACAGATATATTAATTTGAGGCCTAGAACCTTGCATTTCAAATAAGAAGACAACGAAGACACCTGAAAAATGAAAGCAAACCCAGACTTCAATTCAACAAAGAAACACTCCAGCTTCATACTGGAATCACAAACAACAACAAAAATCCAAATGCCAAAAATCACAATGAAAAAATAACATGAAAAACCCAAATAAGAGCCCTCCACCAAATACTACCAGTCCTACAGAAGACTCCTACAATGAGGACCCCTCCCCAGATGTAACTCAGGACACAGATCTCAAAAGAACTACCATAAACTTGATCAAAGAATTTAAAGGACACACAAACAAATGAAAGAGCTAAAAGAAGATAGAGATAAACTACATGAAGACAATGATAAACTGCAGAATGAATTCACAAAAGATATAGAAATATTGAAGAAAATTCAGGCTGAAATGATAAAAAGGAAATTGAACACTCAACAAGCCATTTGGAAAGGATGGAAGAAAGCCTCAACAACAGACTGGAAGACAACATGGAAGAACTGGATCGCACAAGCAAAGATTATGAAAAAATATTTAAAAACACAAGAATGGAATAACCAGGAACTGTGGGATACCATGAAAAAGACCAAACCTATTCATCATAGGTACAGAGGAAGTAGAAGAATCCCAGGATAAAGGTATTGACCAGATCTTCAACAGGATTGTAGAAGAAAATTTTCCCAAATTAAAGAAAGACACACATACAAATACACATAGAACACCAAATAGACAGAAGCAGAAAAGAAATTCCCCATGCCATATCATAGCAAAAACACTAGATGTTCAAAACAAAGAAAGAATACTGAAAGCTGCAAAAGAAAACAGTCACATAATAAAGGAAAACCCATCAGAATCACGGCTGATTTTTCAATGCAAATGATGAAAGCCAGAAGAGCTTGTTCTAAAGTATTCCCAGTTCTAAACAACTATAGATGTCAATCCAGAATACTTTATCCAGCAAAAAATGTCTTTATAGTTGAAGGAGAAAGGAAAATCTTTCATGATATAAATAGGCTGAAAGAATTCTTGTCCAAACTGCCAGCCCTTCAGAGAATACCTGAAGCAATACAAAAAGCAGAAGGCAGGAATGACTACCCAAGCAGCAACAGAAAATGCTTAATGAAGGTACTACTGTAGAAATTAAATCTAGAACAAGAATGCACCAGAAACCAAAATGATGGGAAGCAATATCCATCTCTCATTAATAACTTTAAATATTAATAGACTGAATTCTCCAATTAAGAGGCATAGACTAGCAGAATGGATTAAGAAACAAAACCCTGCTGGGCGTGGTGGCACACTCCTTTAATCTTAGCACTTGGGAGGGAGAGGCAGGTGGATCTCTGTGAGTTCAAGGCCAGCCTAGTCTACAAAGCGAGTTCCAGGCCAGCTGGGGCTACAGGGAGACCCTGTCTCGAAAAGACCAAAAAAACAAAAAAAATAAACTTCAAACTAAAACTAATCAGAAGAGATGAAAGTCACTTCAGAAGAGGGTCACTTCATTATTATCAAAGAAACAATTAACCAAGAAGATATCACAATCATGAATTTATACACACCAAACTCAGGTGCACAGAACTTCATAAACAATTCTACAGGACTTTAAGGCACAGATTAACTCCAGCACACTAGTAGTAGCCGACTTCAATCTCTCACTGTGTCCATTAGACAGGTCAATTGGACAAAGAATAAACAGAGAGACATCTGAACTGAACAATATGATACACCAAATGGACTTAACAGACATCTACAAACACCAAAGAACATACTTTCTATTCAGCAACTCATGGAACCTTCTCCAAAATCAATCACATACTGGGACACAGAACAAACCTCAACAAATACAAAAAAAAATTGAAATGAAATAATTCCATGCATTCTATCAGACCACAATCCAATAAAGCTTAATATCAACATCAGAAGAAGCCCTGGTAAATACAGGAACTCATGAAGATTAAACAACACACTCCTGAACAATGAATGGGTCAAGGGAGAAATTAAGAAAGAAATAAAAGTAGTCCTGAAATTAAACAAAATGACAATGCAACACAACAAAACCTCTGGGACACTTTAAAAGCAGTCATAAGAGGGAAATTTATAGCTCTAAGTGCCTACATTAAAAAAAAAAAAAAAAAAAAAAGCCAGGCATGGTGGCGCTTGCCTTTAATCCCAGCACTCCGGAGGCAGAGGCAGGCGGGTCTCTGCGAGTTCAAGCCCAGCCTGGCCTACAGAGCAAGTTCAAGGCCAGCTGGGGCTACAGGGAGACCCTGTCTCAAACACACACACACACACACACACACACACACACAAAACAAAAACAAACAGAAAGAGCACCAATAAATGAATTAATATTGCAAATCAATACACTTGAAAGACAACAACAAATGAATCCCAAACCCAACAGACAAGTAGAAATAACAAAAATTAGAGCAGAGATTAATGAATTATAAACAAAGAAAACAATACAAAGAATCAATGAGTCCAAAAGCTGGTTCTTTGATAGGATAAACAAGACAGACCCTTAACCCAAAAGAAAGAAAGAGTAACTCCAAATCAACAAAATTAGAGATGAAAGGGGAAACATTATGTATTAGTCACTTTTCTGTTGCTGTGATAAAACACCATGACCAAAGGAACTTATAAAAGGAAGAGTTTATTTGAGCTTATGATTGACGGTTCCAGGGAATTAGACTCCATTGTGGCGGGAGGCATGGCGGCTGGAGACTGGAGTGGCAAACCGAGGGTCACATCTCGCAATGAACACAGGAAGCAGAGAGAGGGTGACTGTAGACCACGAGGCTTGTTAAAACTCACTAAGCCTGCCCCCAGTGACACACTTCCTCCAGCACGGCCACACACCCCAAGACCTCCAAAAACAGCGCCACCAACTGGAGACAAACGTCTGAATACCTAGAGCCTATGGGGGACACTCATTCAAACCACCACACATTACAACAAATAATAAAAAAAATCCAGAACATTATGTGTGATTACTTTAAAAAAGTCTACACTCAGGCTGGAGAGATGGCCTAGTGGTTAAGAGCGCCGACCGCTCTCACAGAGGACCCGGGTTCGATCCCCAGCACCCACATGGCGGCCGAGAACTGTCTGAAACTCCAATTCCAGGAGAACTCCAGTTCCAGGGGAGTCCAACACCCTCTTCTGACTTCCACGGCATTGCACGACACGGGTGCACAAACTTGCATGCAGACAGTACATTCATACACATACAGAAATAAATAAAATTAATTAAAAAAAAAATCTATACTCTCTTGGGGCTGGATAGATGGCCTGGGGCTGAAGAGATGGCCTAGCAGTTAAGAGGTTACGAGCGCCGACTGCTCTTGCTGAGGACCCAGGTTCCATCCCCAGCACCCACATGGCGGCTGAGAACCATCTTTGGCTCCAGTTCCAAGGGAATCCGACACCCTCTTCTGACCTCCGTGGCATTGCACGACATGGGTGCACAGACCTACATGCAGACAGTACACTCATGCACATAAAAAAAAATTTTTAATTAAAAAAAAAATCTATACTAATTTTTTGAGACAGGGTCTCTGTATAGCCCCAGCTGGCCTGGAATTGACTCTGTAGACCAGGCTGGCCTTGATCTCACAGAGATCCACCTGCCTCTGCCTCCTGAGTGCTAGGATTAAAGGTGTGAGCCACCACACTTGGCTTAAAGTTCTTAGCTGCCATGTGGGTGCTGGGAATCGAACCTGGGTCCTCTGCAAGAGCAGTTGCCACTCTTACCGCTGAGCCATCTCTTCAGCCCCTACTCTACTAAATTTGTAAACCTAAAAGAAATGGATGAATATCTGAAATCATGGGCCTCCCCAAAGCTTAACCAAAAGAGAGCAAGAGTTTAAACAGACTCATAACATATGAGGAAACTGAAACAGTAATAAAAGACCTCCAAACTCAAAAAAACCCAGGCTCAGATGGATTTACAACAGAATTCTATCAGACATTTAAAGAGGACAGAAGCAGAGGGAAATCTCCCAAATTCTTTCTATGAAGCTAGCTTCACTTTAATGCCAAAACCAGGCAAAGATATAACCAAAAAAGAAAACTATACTCATATCTTTAAGGAATATAGATGTAAAAATTCTCAACAAAATTCTTACAAATCACATATAGGTACACATCAAAAAGGTTATCCACCATGATCAAGTTGGTTCTATTCCAGAGATGAAGGGATGGTTCAGCATATGTAAATCAATAAATGTCATAAATTATATAAATGGACTCAAACATAAAAGCCACATGGTCATCTTGATTGATGTAGAAAAGGCCTTTGATAAAATAGAACAATGCCTTTATGTTTAAAGTCCTAGAGGGTAGACTCCTAACAAAGGACCCCTCTACCTGCCAGGCATGGGTGAGTTCAGCCACCCATGCACCAGAATCCAAAGGCAAACCTGAGCAACAGTTCCTTCTAGAAACACTCATAGCAACTGAGAACATCCAAAACATACCCAGGTACTTGCTTTTCATTTTCAGAGGACAGACTGCCAAAATTACATCTCCTGAAGACTAACACAAATATCCACCCATCTCCTATGAGCACTCAGGAAAATAAATATCAGAATTAAGTTCTGAAACTCTGCCCACCCAGTAGAATCCAGAGTCACACCATGGTGACCACTTCACACACCTACCAGCCAACCATTCTCTGGATACTCACAGACATCATGGGCTCCACCAGAACCAATATCCACTGGCCTGAGAACCTCTGGCCCGCGCTGAGAAGGCCAGAGTGCTTCTGGCCCCAGAACCACTGGGGTGAGGCTTCCAGGGGCAGCCTGCGATGGGTCCAGCTTTGGTATTCTGGGCTCCTTTGATTTGAGACCCATTGGTCCCAGGACTACAGGTTCCAGGTCTAGGGGTCTAATGGCTTCTGGATCTTGCTTCACAGCTTGCCAACTAGTTCTCAAGAAAGATGCCAGTGTGTCTTGGCCAGTGTCTTCTAAGCAGGAGATGAACAAGGGAAGGGCCATCCTCCCTCGGGTCTCAAGGTCTGTGACCAGCTGCCTGGCCTGATCCCTTCGAGACCCAGAGCCTGCCCGCTGTTTGAACACAAAAACCAGATATTTATTACGCAGGGATTTTCAAGTGGTTCTCTCACCTCATCTCCCCCTTCTCATCGCGCATGAGCCTAGACAATTGGGCATATAGACAGAAAACAGCCTGCCATGCACTGAACACATGCCCTCCACAGTCTTCACAGTACTTCAAAGGCATCGACTGTGTGCCCAACACTGTGCCAAGTGTTTGTGGGTCCTACTAAGGGTAGCAAAATGGAGGCCTGTGACTTAAACAGGATGATGAAAAATTCCTAAATCTTGGCTGGGCATGGTGGCGCACGCCTTTAATCCTAGCACTTGGGAGGCAGAGGTAGGCGGATCTCTGTGAGTTCAAGGCCAGCCTGGTCTACAGAGTGAGTTCCAGGACAGCTGGGGCTACAGGGAGACCCTGTCTCAAAAAAAAAAAAATTCCTAAATCTGTTAACAATTCAAGTCAGGGAATTGGACATAAAAATTAAGATATCCAGTCTTTCCTTTTCTTGGGAAAATGTCTTTTATTGGGGGCTAGGGGTTGTTTGAGAGAAGAGTGAGGAGTCTCGGTAGCTCAGGATAGCCTCCAATTCCCTCTGTAGCTGAAAAGGACTTTCAACTTCTGATCCTCCTGCCTCCTGCACCACCAAGCCTGGTTTATATAGGGCTGGGGGTTGAACACTGAGCTTCAAGCACACTAGGCAAGATTTCTTCCAAATAACCTCCATCTGGCATTTGGTTTTGGTTTTTGAAGATTGGAGCTCATATAGCCAGGGCTAGCCTCAAACTCCCTATGTAATCAAGGATGGCTTTGAACTCTCCGTCCTCCTGCTTCTACCTCCTGGTGTTAAGATTACTGGAACCAACCATTCCTTTTCAAGTGTTCACAATCTGTCAACACTTAGGCCAACATGCTGCTTGACCACACTTAGCTGGAGAAGGGGGCAAGGCAGAGGCTGCCAGTCCCCATCCTGGGGGGCTCTTTGGAGCAGTTCAACTTGTGATCCCTGTTAATGTGGCTTGAAGGCCTTCAAACTACTTCCCCTGATCAGAGGGTACTCCTGTTTTGTTGTTAACTGGTAATTAATCACACAACACTGGGCAACTCTGCTATTTCTTCTTCACTGGGCCAAGTCAAAGTCATGGATGATACCCTGGATGATACAGAAGGCAGAAGGAGGCTACCAGGTAGCCCCAGAGTACCTCACATTCCCTTCTCAGACCCACAGTGAGGGGTCAACTAGGACCGAGGCTCTAAAGGGTTTTTGTTTTTCTAAAAAGTCAAATGTTTGGCGGGGAGTGGTAGCCACCACCTTTAATCCCAGCACTCAGGAGTCAGAGGCGGTGGATCTCAGACTAGTCTATATAGTGAGTTCTGAGCAAGCTGGGATTTCAGCTTTTTTGAGAACCAGTCTCAAAAAAAAAAAAAGTTAAAAACCGGATGTTTGATTTTATTCTTCTGTGACCTGCATAAAGTACCTTGTTTTACAAAATCCCTTTAGGAAGCATACACTTGATACAGAAAAGCCTGGTCAAGGCCCAGGGCACACTAGGCCCTTATGAACTGTGTCTAAAGCTACACGGCTTCACACACATAATCTCATGCAGCCCTTAAAAGACTAGTGATGACTGCTCCATTTCACAATCCAGGAAACTGAGATAAGTGACCAGTGCAAGGCTCACGTGGGCACGGCTCCTTCCCTGCACACAAGTATTAACAGGGCGCTGTGGTGTAGAGTCCCTTTAGGAAACACTATCTAAAGAGTTGCTTAGGGTTCTTTGAATCCGCTAGAGGATTAAGTTAACTCCATATCCGAAAACTGGGACTGAAAATGGGGTTCCCGCCTGGTGCACCGCAGGAGAGGAGGGCGGGAGCTGGGAGGTGACTCAGCAACCCTCCCCGAGGCCTGCCCGTCCGCATTTGCGCTGCAGGAAAAGCGGGGGGCCCAGGCAGCGCGGGGCGGGGGCGCACCTGAATGTCCTCGATCATGTCACGCGTGAAGAGCTCACGTCTCAGAAGAGTATCCCAGAGTGGGGCGACCTGCAGCTCGCCCACCAGGCGCAGCCGGCACCGCCGCAGCAGCTGCCGCTCCCCCTCTTCCATGGCGGACCACCACTGGACTCGAAATTCCGTCCGCTTCCGGGCACTGGCCCGCCACCCGCCCACTCCCCACAGGTCCCGCCCCAAGACCTGTGTCTCGACACCGCCCCGAGCCCTAAGGAGGCGTGGTCAGAGCATCATCGTCACGCCCACTCGGCTCCGCCCCGAGTCACTCACTGCTCGGCCCCACCCCTCGCTCCCACCTCACATCGTGGTTCCGCCTACGTCACTGTTTTCTCACTCGGACCCCGCCCCCCCAGTGCCCGGCCCCCAGGACCTCGTAATAAGTGAGCTGCAGGCCTAGCAACTGCCTCCTGGCCCCACAAACCAGCAGCTACTGCTCTGCCATTGTGGTACTTCTGCCTGGCTTTGCCAGAATTCAGAGTGACCCTGCTTTTACAGACACTCAGAGGGTCACGCTGCTGGAAAGAGGGAAAGCAAGCCATGGTCTAGCCCACAACATCCCACTGCGGCCGCCTCTGGCCCCTCTTGCAGTTGGACTCATACTAAAAAGCCCCAAGTCTTCCATCTCCCCCTTCTCTCCTTCCCTCCCTAGCACCTCCCACAAAGAAACGAAAAAATCTAGTCCTCCGAATTCATAGTTCTACTCATTTCCAAGGCTCAAAAGTGAAGGGTTGTATTAATAGTAGATCAGGCCGGGCGTGGTGGCGCACGCCTTTAATCTGAGCCCTTGGGAGGCAGAGGCAGGTGGATCTTTGTGAGTTCAAAGCCAGCCTGGTCTACAGTAGTGAGTTCCAGGACAGCTGGGGCTACAGGGAGACCCTGTCCTTTCAAAAAGACCAAAAAAAAAAAATAATAAATAAATAAATAAATAAATAATAAATAATAATAAAAAATAGTAGATCAGCCGGGCGTGGTGGCGCGAGCCTTTAATCCTATGCACTCGGGAGGCAGAAGGCAGGCGGATCTTTGTAGTTCAAGCCAAGACCTGGTCACAGAGTGAGTCCTGTCTCGAAAAGGACAAAAAAAAAAAAAATCAATGTCTAGCTAATCAATCTAGTTAGTCCAGCTGACCTGGAGCTCACTATGTAGACCAGACTGGCCTTAAACTCACAGAGTCCTGCCTGCTTCTGCCTCCCGAGTGCTAGGATTAAAGGCGTGCATCACCAATGCCCGACTTTTTTTTTTTTTTTTTTTTTTGTCTTTTCACTGGAGACTGGGTCTGCCTCCTGATAAGCCCCCAAAGTGTCCTGGGAACTTTCACCTCTAAGACCAGGCTGGTCTTGAACTCACAAAGATCCGCCTGCCTCTGCCTCCCGAGTGCTAGGATTAAAGGCGTGCACCATCACGCCCGGCTCATTTATTTTTTTATGTGTATGAATGTACTGTCTGCATGTAGGTCTGTGCACCCCGTGTCATGCAACACCGCGGAGGGCAGAAGAGGGCGTCGGATTCCTCTGGAACTGGAGCCGAAGATAGTTCTCAGCCACCATGTGGGTGCTGGGGATTGAATCTGGGTCCTCTGCAAGAGCAGTCCGTGCTCTTAACCACTAGGCTATCTCTCCAGACCCGCACAAATTTAATTACATGGCTGTAAATGCGTTTAAATACAGGTCTTCAACTGTATTCCACTGATCAGTGTGTCTCTTTCTATGCCAGCACCATGCTGTTTTTATTACTATAGCTCTGAGTTACAATTTGAAATCAAAGATAGTAATGCCTCCTGCAGTTCTTTTATTGTTCAGTATTATTTTGCCTATTCTGGGTTTTTTGTGTTTCCATATGAAATTTGAGACTAGTTTTTCAATTTCTGTGAAGAACTAACTGTGTTGGAATTTTAATGGGTATTGCACTGAATTTGTAGATCGCTTTTGGTAGGATAGCCATTCTCACACAATATTAGTCCTACCAATCCATGAGTATGGGAGGTCCTTCCATCTTTTGCTATCTTCATATACATGATAAACAATATTAGAAGAAGGGGCTAGAGAGATGGCTAGACTGCTCTTGTAAAGGACCCTAGTTCAATTCCCAGCACCTACATGGTGGCTAAGAACCATCTTTAACTCCAGTTCCAGGGGAATCCGACATCCTCTTCTGACCTCTGCAGCAATGCATGACATGGGTGCACCTATCTACATGCAGGCAGTACACTCATACACATAAAATAATACTAAAAAATATTTTTAAAAAGAAGTTACCTTATAACAGGGGGACATTGCCCCTACTAGACGCCATAGGCTTGCAGAGTAAAGGCCCACTGCCAGGAATGGACTCCCTCTTTTGAAGATTTTGACCTAGTGACTCATAGACCCTCAAACAATTCTGGCCTTTGGACCTGCTCTTGGTTACTACCAGACCTTCCCGGTAAGACCCTATTACTGAAGACTCTACAAACATGGACTGTAGAACAAGGAGAAACCACACTGTTGCTGATATCACAGCCTCATCTCTTCTGTCTAGCTTTTACAGTGCTGGAAGGTACTATGTAAGCTATCTGAAGAAAAAATTCAGCATGAATCTTACCCAACTGTAAGTCCTGTGAGTTAACAACTGGCCTGTCAGATATGCGCACTTTTGCAATAGTGGTACAAATATCATACGATAACCAATTACTTTAGAGTCTGCTTCATAGGATGGAGTCAATACCTGATGTTGATATCAGGCCTAGAGGCCTGAGGCTAGGTTCTATGTTTTGTTTTGTTTTGTTTTGTTTTTTAAGTAGGTGAGCATTTGCTAAGTCCCAGCTACCGTGCTAGCCACTTTATATGCTTTAAGTCATTTATCAGGGAAATAGTCTTTCCGTGTTTTACAGATGTGCATACACCTCAGGGGTGGCACCTGGGGGCTGGGGGGTTCACACCAGTCCAATCCAACAGAAGCACGCAGGATTCAAACCTGAACCTGACTACAATCTTAACCAAGAATCCACCAGCTTGAACTATGTCAGCAGACAAGATTATAATTGCTTCTCGATTCTGGCATGAGACAGAGCATCTTACTCATTCAACAAAATAGAATAAGCATTGCCGAGGTGATCGTACAGACATGAGAGCTGAGAAAAGCAGAAACAGGAAACTCATAGTTGTTTGAAAGCCACGGAGACTTTTATTTGGGAGGGGGTCTTTTTGAGACAGGGTTTCCATGTAGCCCCAGCTGGCCTGGAACTCACTATGTAGACCAGGCTGTCCTTGAACTCACAGAGATCCACCTGCCTCTGCCTCCCAAGTGCTGGGGTTGAAGACATGCGCCACCATGCCCAGCCAAAGAGACTTCTTTAACATGTTGGCTAAAACTAGACCTGATTTCTCAGCCAGTCAGATAACTTAGTTTCAGCTTTCTGAAAACTTTAGCATGAATGACTCCATCTTGTTCTGTGGGACCTAGTGCAGGAGCTCAGTCTAAAACAGCCAACTCCTGTAAGTACTCACTGGGGCATTAAAACTTTAGCTTCAGGGACTGAGGCAGAACTCAGTTCAACCACTTGCCTGGCACTCATGGAGCCCTCATTTCATTCCCAGCACTAGAAGACGAAAAGCAAAAGGGGACTGGAGAGATGGCTCGGCAGTTAAGAGCACTGGCTGCTCTTGCAGAGGACCCAGGTTTGAATTCCAGCCCCCACATGGTGGTTAACAACTTTCCTAACTCCAGTTCCTGGGAATCCAATGCCTTCTTATGTCAGGGCATTGCCTGACATGGATGCACTTACATACATGCAGGCATAATACTCATACACATAAAAATAAATAAAAATTTAAAACCACCCAGAGCTTCAGCTCGTTTCTTTTTAAATATTTTACTTATTATTTTTTTTTAATTTTTTTTTATTTAATTTTATTTATTTCTGTATGTGTATGAATGTACTGTCTGCATGCAGGTTTGTGCACCTGTGTCGTGCAATGCCGCGGAGGCCAGGAGAGGGTGTCGGATTCCCCTGGAACTGGAGTTCTCCTGGAATTGGAGTTTCAGACGGTTCTCAGCCGCCATGTGGGTGCTGGGGATCGAACCCAGGTCCTCTGTAAGAGCGGTCGGCGCTCTTAACCACTAGGCCATCTCTCCAGCCCTTACTTATTATTTTTATTTTACATGTATGAAAGTATTGCCTGCATGTGTGTCAATCCATCCATGTCATGCAATGTATGAAGAGGTCAGAAGAAGGCATCGGATCTCCTGGAACTGGAGTTACAGATGGCTGTTAGCAAACATGTGGGTACTGGGAATTGAACCTGGGTCCTCTGCAAGAGCAGCCAATGCTCTTAATCACTAAGCCATCTCTCCAGCCCCTCCTTTCTTTTATTTTGCAAATATTTAAATATTCACTGGCAGCTTGTATGTGCTAAGGCTTGCACAGACTCTTCAAATACAGATAAGAAACCCCTACCTACAAGGGCTTACATTCCTACTGGACACAGTCAATAAAGAACATGAATAAACAACAGATACTGCATGTTAAAGTGATAAAAAGCAATTTTTTTTTTGCTGGGTGTGGTGGTTCATGCCTTTAATCCCAGCACTTGGGAGGCAGAGGCAGGCTGATCTCTGTGAGTTCAAGACCAACTTGGTTTACATAATGAGTTCCAGGACAGCTGGGATTACATGGAGACCCTATCTCGAAAAGATAATAAAAAAAAACAACCCAACAACAACAACAACAAAAAACAGGGCTGGAAAGATGGCTCAGCAGTTAAGAGCACTGGGTGTTCTTGCAGAGGACCTGGGTTCAGTCCCAGTACACACAGGGAGTCTATCTGCAATTCCAATTCCAGGGGCTCTGACGCCCTCTTCTGACTTCCACGGGCATTGCACAACACGGGTGCCCTTACATTCATACACATAAAATAAAAAATTGGGGGAATGGAGAGATGGCCTAGCCGTTAAGAGAGCCGACTGCTCTTGCAGAGGACACAGGTTCGATCCCCAGCACCCACATGGCGGCTGAGAAGCGTCTTTAACTCCAGTTCCAGGGGAATCCGACACTCTCTTCTGACCTCCGCGGCATTGCACGACACGGGTGCACAAACCTGCACGCAGACAGGACACTCATACACATACAAAAAAAAAATAAATAAATAAAAATTAAAAAAAATTGTCATACAAAAAAATTACAATGAAAAAAAAAGCCTAAACATTAGGCAGGGAAATAGGAAATATATCCCCAAGGGACTTCTGTCCCTGGCTCAAAGCAAGTCTCCCTTGGTCACCTATGTCTTCCCACCCACACCCACACCCACACCCCCTCTGCGGTGCTTAAGATCCAGCTTGGCAGAGAGATTTGAGATCTCTTATTAGTAAACAAGAATGAGGAGTCTTGGATTCTAGGTTATGGCCCTCTCTGTACCTCAGTACAGAGAGAAGTGGGACTAGAAAGAATCCCTGAGGTCTCTTCCAACGCTGACGCTCCAGGATTCTATGAATAGGGTTAAAGAGAACTGGGACCAGCCGCTGCTTCCCCATCCTAGCAACTGTTGCTAGTCGTGGGGCAAGTCCTGGAGGCATGGAAACCGCATCACTGGATCCCGGAGGTCTTCCTGGCATCCCGTGATCCATAGCGACTCAGCCTCTCTAGGAACGACATTTTGGCCTCTCTGGTCACGATCTAGCCTTCGACCAAAGCCCTTAAGGGCACACCTCGTTCCTATAGCAACCGCGCCAGGCCCACTCGCCTACAGTGGATGGTCAGGGTCAAAATAGGTTCGTCTCGTACGCGGTGCCTACCCGGTAGGTGTGTGGGTTCTTTAAGTGTCACGTGGCTCCCCTGAACCCCGCCTCTCTCCCATCTCCAGGCCCGGGCGAACGCTGGTGTAGACTGGGAAGCTCCCGGCCCGGCGGATCCACTGGAGCACGGCTGCTGAGGTCGCTGTGGCCGGTGCCCTTTCCTGGTAACTCCTTCCCAGCGTGACGCGGCGGGGCCGGGTAGACCCAGCGTGCTCCCGTCTACCCCTCCTGGTCCCCAGCCCGCGCAGGGCCCAGCGGGGACCCGAGAGGCGACAGGCCCCGGCACGGGGCTCCCGGGGCGGCAGGGGGGTGGGGGTGCTCGAGGCGGGGCTCGAACCTGCAGCGTCCCCCGGAGCCGCAGGGCACGGGGCCGGCTACCTGTTGGGCAGGTGTCCCCTGCCCTGAGGTCAGTGCCCTGGAGCTGGGCGATGTGAACCTGAGAACATCCCAAGCCCTAGACCCCACTAAGCCTGGTGGAATCGGCTGTGGGGTAGAAGGAATACTGCCGGGCTGGAGAGATGGCCTAGCGGTTAAGAGCGCCGACCGCTCTTACAGAGGACCCGGGTTCGATCCCCAGCACCCACATGGCGGCCGAGAGCCGTCTGAAGCTCCAATTCCAGGAGAACTCCAGCTCCAGGGGAATCCGAGACCCTCTTCTGACCTCCGCGGCATTGCACGACACGGGTGCACAGACCTGCATGCAGACAGTACATTCATACACATACAGAAAT
>VZQC01007472.1:240380-301547 GCA_009823505.1 Rhizomys pruinosus
TTTTTTTTTTTTTTTGTCTTTTTGAGACAGGGTCTCCCTGTAGCCCCAGCTGTCTTGGAACTCACTCTGTAGACCAGGCTGGCCTTGAACTCACAAAGATCCGCCTGCCTCTGCCACCCAAGTGCTAAGATTAAAGGCGTGCACCACCACGCCTGGCGCTTCTATGGTTTTTATGCTACTGTAATAGGGCTCTTGGATCTGGATTAATACAAGGGAGGGTAGCAGGATGTGAGCAGAAAAAAAATACACTGTTTTACATGCTAGCAATACGTATGACTGAAAAGCAATATGTCATGGCAAGCCTGGTGAAGTAGGAGCTGGAAACAGACCACAGACTGAGTAGAAAGATACAGGGATAGGGTCAGGAACAAGTACAGAGTCAAGAACAGGGACGTGACAAAGAACAAGATGGAATCCTGGGATACATGGATCCAGCAAAACCGGAAGTCATGGAGGACCCACCATAAACCCAGGTATCATTTTTTTTTTTTTTTCCGTCTTTTCAAGACAGGGTCTCCCTGTAGCCCCAGCTGTCCTGGAACTCACTCTGTAGACCAGGCTGGCCTTGAACTCACAAAGATCCGCCTGCCTCTGCCTCCCAAGTGCTAGGATTAAAGGCATGCGCCACCATGCCTTTTTTTTCTTCCAAGTACACTTTTTAAAAATCTTAGAGAGGAGCTAGAGAGA
The DNA here is from genome assembly GCA_009823505.1 of Rhizomys pruinosus. NCBI lineage: Eukaryota > Metazoa > Chordata > Mammalia > Rodentia > Spalacidae > Rhizomys > Rhizomys pruinosus. Next base: position 241,068 of record VZQC01007472.1, read on the forward strand.
TGACTTAGTGGTTGAGTAAGTGTAGCTCAGCCAGGGGACCCATTCTCAGCACCCACATCAGGGACCTGTCAATCACCTGCATCCCCAATTCCGGGGAATCTGAGTCCTCTGGCCTACAAGGGCACCTCTACACCTAAACAAACACACACACACACACACACACACACACACACACACACACACAATTAAAACTAATGTAATTGAAAAAAAATTGTAGACAAATACCACACTGCCTGTAGTTATCATAATTCAATTAACAGTGAGCAATAAGTGTTAAACATATTTGAGGAAACACCAGTTTTCTAGAAGTAGAGCATCAGCCAATGTAGCGCCTTCGCTACTGCATTTCCCAAAGGGTCGGGGTGGGGGGCTGAGGATTGAAAGAAAGACAGCGGGTCATGTGTGCTGAGGGGATGCCAGATGCCAGTTTATTGAAGAGACAGGGGGCCTTATATACAGGCTTAGAGCACAAGTGAAAAAAACCAAGGTCAGAGGTTCATGCCCCCAGGCACAGGTGGTTCTCTGGCGTGGGTGGGTCAGGCCTTCTCAGAAGAAGGGTAACATGTTGAAGGGTAACAAGATGTTCCAGCAAGATAAGCGCTCGGTCAACGAGCTGGTCAGCAGATCCCCTGGGGGCCAGGACCCAATAGGCCAAGCCAAAGAAGCAGAAGATTTGAGTTAAGTAGCTTCAGGGAAAGGAAGGATGGAAGAGACAGAGGTGACTTACAGCTGGCTTGACACAGCCAGGAGCAGTGGAAAAAATCACTGTGATTTCCACAGGAACACCTGCTGCATGCTAACCTCCATTTTCTGTGTTTATCGTATTGAAATATTCTGATTAGCCTGTGGAAGAGTTACTTGAACCTGCTTCACAAGTGGGAAGATCAAAGCTCAGAATTAGTAAACCTATATTGGTTAACCTGTATGACCTAGGGGTTCTGTAGTTCTCATGAACCAGCAATGAGTTTATACTGATATTTTTTTTTCTTTCTGATCATGTGGTCATCTGGGTTAGTGCTTGTGGAGGAAGGGGCAGCCACAGAGCTTCCCCAAGCAGATGACAGTGCAGCCTGTGGATGGCTCGGGCTGGCACTATTCTTTCTTGGTGAGCATAAACAGCTTGGTTTTAAAACTAGCTGCAATAAAGGTAAAAGATAGCTTATAATGTTGTAATAAATGTTTTTGGCTCTAATTATATTGTGAGAAATCCAGAATTGGATACTAAAAAGATAGTCCCTAATAATGCCTGGCCTCTTTCCAGGGACTCTGTGCCAAACTGGCTTTCAATAACCTTTCAAGCTCTCGCCTCTTTATGTTTAATGCAAAATGTCTAAATTTGCGGTTAGTTCATAAAATAACTGCATTTATTTGGACAAGCATATAGCCTTTGGCAATAATTTCTGGGCAGAACCATTGGTTAAGGATGAAATGTACAGCTTTGCTTTTTCTGGCTTCCAGAGCTGAAAGGGGTGTAGATGAGTGACAGCCTTTGCTTTCTGCTGGATTTCTCTCCAGGAGTGACTCATCCCCATAGAAATGTATGGAAATGTGTAGAGTCCTCTGTGGAAATTAACATTTTTCTCTTACCCTACATATTTCTTTTTCTTTTTAAAATTTTTAACTTATTTTTAAAAATATTTCTATTATAACTTTTAGTGTGTGTGTGTGTGTGTGTGTGTGTGTGTGTGTGTATGTGTTTCATACATAATTTTCCAAGCAGTCTTAATTGGCTTTATACCTACTTCTCCAATGGCACCGTCCTGCACCCCGTCCCCCCCTTCTTCCAGAATTCACACATTCTGTCATTTGTGCTAGGGTCCATTTCGCCAAACTACTCTCCCCACCCATTCCTCAGCGGCAGCTCATCTGCTGAGCTCTAGTCAGCCTATCCAGAGTCCCTTTCCTAAAGGGGCCAATTCTTCCTTATCCAACCACAATCAGCTGCCAGTATTTTTCCAGTAAAGATTGGCTTCTGCTATCCATTTCTGTAGTTCTTTGCTGGGTTTTTGTCCAGCTGAGCTTGCATGGGTCTTGTGCATGCTGATATCAATGTTGTAGGTTCATATAAACAGGGTCCCAGGAGCTTGTAGGATTCATTTCATGGTCTTGCATCACCTCCCTGGCTCCTACAATCTTTCTGCCTCTTCTTCCCCAATGTTCCCTGAGCCCTGGGTGGATAAAGCTGAATATAGGTGACCTGTCCATGGAACCACTCTGTTGATTCCTAATCTCCTCAGCTTGGCCATTCATGCCCTTTTGAGTTCCTGGCCTCTTGTTGCATGGGAGATCTTCCTTAGCGAGAGTTAAGAGGTTAATTAATGTCTTCTTGGGTCCTTGTTCTATGTTTCGTGTGTCTTATGTGTAGAGGTTGCATAGTAGATGTGTCACCTAGGCATGAACAATACACAGACATGGTGTCCAGTTGGGGGACTCTGTGCTATCCTCCATCTGGTGCAAAAGAAGCTTCTTTTTTGAGTGGTGTCTGGGATATTTGTCTGTAAATATAAGGATATCTCTTTTGCAGTTAATAAGATGTTACTTTAGCCTAAGGATGTGTCAACCTTGGGGATTTTTCCAGGATCTATGACCTTTCCAGTTGTGTACATCTGGCTATGTTTACAGTACTACACGTGAGTTTCCTCCCACTGAGTGGGCTTTAGGTCCAATTAGCCAGTGATTGCCCCCGGTAAAAGTGCCACTGTTGTACCAACAGCATATGCTGTGCTGGTCATTGACGTGGATATTTGATCTTAAAGCTGAAGTTAGACCACTGACTGCTGCTCTCCCTTAGCGGCTTGCATAGTGCTGTCCACAGCTATGAGAGCTGGCCTTCAGGACAGTGGCTTCCAGGTCAGTTCCAGCTCCATTGCTCCACATCTGGTATCTGAAGTATGTCCTGCCTTCAGCAGTAGGGCTCACCTTCAGGTTCTGGGAGGCAATCAAGGGCTGTGGCGATAGCCTGCGTAATTTGGGGAGTCTCTTAGACTACCCTGGCCAATGACTCAACAGAAGGTTCCTCCTGTCTGGTATTTTTTCTTGTTATGTAGCCTTCAGCTACTCATGTGGGGATATTGTATGTGTAATTTGTCAATAGACTGTTAGACTAATGATTCCCTCAGGTTTGTTTCTTAGCCCACGTAGGCATTATTTACCTCTCCTCTCTCCCGTTCCCTGTCTAGCCTCCCTCTATGTCTTCTCCATTCAGTGTCCCCATTGTCCTCGTTTCCCCCTGGATGCTGCCAGTCTCCTGTGGCTCCACTTCTCTTGGGCTCCTTCCTTCTCTTTACCTCCATCCTTCCTTCTAAAATCCTTCCCTCTCCCTCCCATTTGATACCCTGATTGTATCCATTCCTCCCTTAGTAACACCTGCCACCTACTGGTCTTCTGTCTCAGGTTCCCTCTTTCCCTTCACCTTCCTGCTTCCTTTTCATTTACCTGGTTCCTGCAGTTACATCAGGATATATACTTACATGTAAGAATGTGGTGCTAGGATCCACAAATGGGGGACAAAATATGTGGTTTGTCTGGGTCTGTGTTACTTCACTTAGCATAACAGCTTCTAGTTCCATCCATTTACCTGCAGATTTCATGATGTCATCTTTCTTTACTGCTGTGTAGAACTGCATTGTGTAAATGTACCACATCTCCATTATCCACTTATCAGTTGAAGGACACTTAGGTTGCTTCCAGCTCTTCGCTATTTTGAAAAGAGCAGCAATAAACATGCATGTACAAGTATCTCTACAATAGGATGACTCTTTGGGTATTCATACACCAAGGAGTAGTATTACTGGGTCAAATGGTAAGTTCATTTCTAGTCTTTTAAGAGTTCTCCACACTGCTTTCCATAGGGGTTGCATGAACTTGCAATCCCACCAGCAGTGAATAAGCATTCCCCTTTCCCCACAACCTCTCCAGCATTTGGTATCATTTGTTGTCTTGATCACAGCCAGTCTTACCAAGGTAAGATGAAATCTTAACATGGTTCTAATTTGCATTTCCTTAATTACTAACAATGTTGGACAATTTTTTTTATTTATTTTATTTTATTATGTGTATGAATGTACCATCTGCATGTAGGTCTGTGCACCTGTGTCGTGCAATGCCTCAGAGGTCAGAAGAAGGCGTTGGATTCCCCTGGAGCTGGAGTCAAAGACGGTTCTCAGCCGCCATGTGGGTGCTGGGGATTGAACCTGGGTCCTCTGCAAGAGCAGTCGGTGCTCTCAACCGCCACGCCATCTCTCCAGCCCCATGTTGAACAATTTTTAAGATGTTTCTTAGCCACCTTTTTTATTTATTTATTTATTTATTTATTTATTTATTTATTTACTTATTTTAATCTTTTTGAGTCAGGGTCTCGCTGTAGTCCCAGATGTCCTGGAACTCACTCTGTAGACCAGGCTGGCCTTGAACTCACAAAGATCTGCCTGCCTCTGCCTCCAGAGTGCTAGGATTAAAGGCGTGACCACCAAGCCCTGTATAGCCACCTTTATTTATTTTTTTCTTTTGAGAACTCTGTTCAGATCTTTAGCCCATCTTTTAATTGGGTCACTTGTTTTCTTGGTTCTTTGTTTTTTGAATAATTTATATACTCTGGATGTTAAACCTCTGTCAGATGTGTCACTGATGAAGGTTTCCTCCCACTCTGTGGGTTTTCTCTTCACTTCCTTGATTGTTTCTTTTGCTGTACAGAAGCTTTTTACTTTAATGAGGTCCCACTTGTTGATTGTTGAACTTATTTCCTGCACAACTGCTGTCTGATTTACAAAGTCTTTTTCCTACATCCAAATCTCTTTTTTTTTTTATTTTATTTATTTCTGTATGTGTATGAATGTACTGTCTGCATGCAAGTCTGTGCACCCGTGTCGTGCAATGCCGCGGAGGTCAGAAGAGGGTGTCGGATTCCCCTGGAACTGGAGTTCTCCTGGAATTGGAGTTTCAGACGGTTCTCAGCCGCCATGTGGGTGCTGGGGATCGAACCCGGATCCTCTGTAAGAGCGGTCGGCGCTCTTAACCGCTAGGCCATCTCTCCAGCCCCTTCCTACATCCAAATCTTATAGGTTACCACCAATGTTTTCTTCTAATACATTTTCAGAATTTCAGGTTTCACATTGAGGTCTTTGGTCCATTTAGAGTTGACTTTTGGGCAAGACAAAAGATAAGGGTTTAGTTTCATTCTTCTGCAGGTGGTGATCCAGTTTTGCCAGCACCGTTTGCTGCTTTTCCTCCATTGAGTGTTCTTGGCCCCTTTTTCAAATATCAGGTGGCTGAAATTGCATGTACTGAAGTTCAGGTCTTCAGTTATGTTTCATTGATCTATGGGTCTATTTTTGTGCTAGTACCATGCTATTTTTATGACTATAGCTCTATATAGTTTGAAATCTGGTGTAGTAATTCTCCTAGCATTGCTTTTTGTGCTTATGGTTGCTTTGGCTATCTGGGTTCTTTTGTACTTCCATATGAATTTGAGGATTTTTTTCCAGTTCTGTGAAGAATATCATGGGGATTTTGATTGGGATTGCATTTGGATAGGATGATGATTTTTACTATATTAATTCTTCTAATCCATGAGCATGGGAGGTCCTTCCATCTTCTGGTGTCTTCCTCAATCTCTTTCTTCAAAGATTTTAAGTTTTCATTGTAGAAATCTTTATAATGTCTTTGGTCAGGTTTATTCTGAAATTTATTTTATTTATTTATTTAATTTCTTGAGGCTATTATGAATGGAAAGGTTCAGGTTTATTCTGAGATATTTATTTTATTGAGGCTATTGTGAATGAGAAGGTTTCCATGTACTGGTTCTCCTGTTGCTTGTTATTGGCATATAGAAAGGCTATTGACTTTTTTTTTTCTTTTCTTTTTGGTCTTTTTGAGACAGGGTCTCCCTGTATCCCCAGGTAGCCTGGAACTCGCTATGTAGCGCAGGCTGGCCTTGAACTCAGAGATCTGCCTGCCTCTGCCTCCCAAGTACTGGGATTACAGGCCTGTGTGTCACCAAGCCCTGCCCTAAAGCTATTGTTTTTAAAAAAAATTTTTTTTTTATTAATTTTATTTATTTCTGTATGTGTATGAATGTACTGTCTGCATGCAGGTTTGTGCACCCGTGTCGTGCAATGCCGCGGAGGTCAGAAGCGGGTCTCGGACTCCCCTGGAACTGGAGTTCTCCTGGAATTGGAGTTTCAGACGGCTCTCGGCCGCCATGTGGGTGCTGGGGATCGAACCCGGGTCCTCTGTAAGAGCGGTCGGCGTTCTTAACCGCTAGGCCATCTCTCCAGCCCCCTATTGTTTTTTTAGATTAAGTTTGTAACCTACCACTTTAGTGAAACTTTTTCATTTCTAGGAGTTTTCTGGTGGAATTTTTGGCACCCCTTAGGTATAATATCATATCATCTGCAAAAAGAGATGATATGATATTATATAAATCAATTATAAAATTGACCTCTTCTTTTCCAATTAGTGCTCCTTTAATTTCCCTCTCTTGTCTTAACTGCTCTAGCAAAAGTTTCAAGCACTATATTAAAAAGGAGTGGAGATAGTAGAGAGCCTTGTCAGGTTCCTGATTTTAAGGGGAATGCTTTAAAATTTTCTCCATTTAGAATGATATTGGATTGGCTGTGGGCTTGTTGTGTATGGCTTTAATTATGTTGAGGTATGTTCCCACCAGTCCAATTCCCGCTAGGACTTTAAACATAAAGGCGGGCTGGAGAGATGGCCTAGCGGTTAAGAGCACCAACTGCTCTTGTAGAGGACCGGGGTTCCATCCCCAGCACCCACATGGCGGCTGAGAACTGTCTGTAACTCCAATTCCAGGAGAACTCCAGTTCCAGGGGAATCTGACACCCTCTTCTGACCTCCGCAGCCTTGCACAACACGGGTGCACAAACCTACATGCAGACAGTACATTCATACACATAAATAAATAAATATGTAAAAAAATAATAAAATAAACATAAAGGTATGTTGAATTTTATCCTTTCTGCTTCAAGATGACCATGTGATTTTTGAGTCTATTTATATGATTTATGACATTTATTGATTTATATATGTTGAACCATCCCTGCATCTCTGCAATAAATCTGACTTGATCATAGTGGATGACCTTTTTGATGTGTGCCTGTATGTGGTTTGTAAGTATTTTATTGAGAATTTTTGCATCTATATTCATTAAGGATATGGATCTATAGGTTTTTGTTGTTGTTGTTGTTTGTTTTTTGAGACAGGGTCTCCCTTTAGTCCTAACTGTCCTGGAACTCACTCTGTAGACCAGGCTGGCTTTGACCTCAAAGAGATCCACCTGCCTCTGCCTCCCGAATGCTGGGACTAAAGGCACAAGCCACCACGCCCGGCCTAAGACAGTTCTTAGCTGCCATGTGGGTGCTGGGAATCAAACCGGGGTCCCCTGCAAGAGCAGTTGGCGCTCTTAACCATTAAGCCATCTCTCCACCCCCTATAGTTTTCTTTTCTGGGTGTATCTTTACCCAGTTTGGATATTAGAGTGAAGCTGGTTTCATAGAAGGAATTTGGGAGATTTCCCTCTGCTTCTATCCTTTTAAATAACTTAAGTAATATTGGTTGTAGGTCCTCTCTAAATATCTAGTAGAGTTCTGCTGTAAATCCATCTGGGCCTGGGCTTTTTGAGTTGGGAGGTTAAGTATTTGCATATAGTGTTCTGGGTCTTTTTGTTATCTGTTATGATGTTTCCCCTTGAACTTCTAATTTTGTTGATTTGGAGTTGCTCTTTCTTTCTTTTGGTTAACTGGGTTAAGGGTCTATCTTGTTTTTCTTTTCAAAAAATCAGCTCTTGAACCTATTGATTCTTTGTACTGTTTTCTTGGTTTCTATTTCATTAATCTCTGATCTGATTTTTGTATTTCTTCTTGTCTGCTGGGTTTGGGTTTCATTTGTTGTCTTTCAAGTGTCTTGAGTTGCAATGTTAATTCATTTATTTGTGCTCTTTTTGTTTGTTTTTGTTTTTCTGAGACAGGATCTCCCTTTAGTCCCAGCTGGCCTGGAACTTGCTCTGTAGACCAGGCTGGCCTTGAACTCACAGAGACTCTCCTGCCTCTGCCTCCCTAGTGCTGAGATTAAAGGCATGCGCCACCACACCCAGCTCTGTTTTGTTTGTTTGTTTGATTTTTTTATTTTTATTTTTTTAAAGCCTACAGCACCTGGTATTCCCAGGTGGTCTCCCATCCAAGTACTAACCAGTCCCGACCCTGCTTAGTTTCCGAAATTAGACGAGATCGGGCACATTCAGGATGGTATGGCCGTAGATGTTTGTTTTTTTTTTTTTTAGTCTTTTCCAGACAGGGTCTCCCTGTAGCCCCAGCTGTCCTAGAACTCACCTTGTAGACCAGGCTGGCCTTGAACTCACAAAGATCCACCTGTCTCTGCCTCCCAAGTGCTAGGATTAAAGGCGTGCGCCACCACGCCCGGCTTAGGGCTATAAATTTCTCACTTAGGACTGCTTTTAAAGTGTCCTAGAGGTTTTGTTGTGTTGTGTTGCCCTTTTCGTTTAATTCCTTATACTTTCTTAATTTCTCCTTTGACCCCTTCATTATTCAGGAGTGTGTTATTTAATCTCCATGAGTTCATGTAGTTACAAGGGCTTCTTCTAGTATTGATATTAAGCTTTATTTCATTGTGGTCTGATAGAATGCATGGAGTTATTTCAATTTTTGTATTTGTTGAGATTTGTTCCGTGCCCCAGTATGTAGTCAATTTTGGAGAAATTTCCATGAGGTGCTGAATAGAAAGTATATTCTTTGGTGTTTGGGTGGAATATTCAGTAGATATCTGTTAGTCTATTTGATGTATCATATTGTTTAATTCAGATGTCTCTCTGTTTATTCTTTGTCCAGTTAACCTGTCTAATGGGCACAGTAGAGTATTGAAGTCCCCTACAAGTGTGTTGGGATTAATCTGTGTCTTAAAGTACTGTAGTATTGTGTTTATGAAGTGGGATTCACCAAAGTTTGGGTCGTGTATATTCATGATTGTAATATCCTCTTGGTTAATACTCCTTTGATAAGAATGAAGTGACCCTCTTTACCTCTTCTGATTAGTTTTAGTTTGAAATCTGTTTTGTCCAATTTGTGCAACTCCTGCTTGCTTCTTAGTGCCATTTGCTTGGAATATTTTTTTCCACCCTTTCACCAGGTTGGCCTTGAACTCACATAGATCCGCCTGCCTCTGCCTCCCAAGTGCTAGGATTAAAGGTGTGCGATACCACGCCCGGCTGACATTAATTCTTTCAGCCTATTCATGCAATGGAAGATTTTTCCTTCTCCTTCAACTATAATAGACATTTTTTGCTGGGTAAAGTACTCTGGGTTGACATCTATAGTCATATAGAACTGGGAATACTTGGGTCCAGGCTCTTCTGAATTTCGTTTTTTTGCATTGAAAAATCAGCTGTAATTCTGAGGGTTTTCCTTTACGTGTGACTTATTGTTTTTCTTTTGCAGCTACCAGTATTCTTTCTTCGTACCGAACATTTAGTGTTTTCACTATGGTATGGTGTGGGGAGTTTCTTTACTGTCCTGTCTATTTGGTGCTCTATGTGCTTCTTGTATGGTATGGTGCTTAATTGGGGGAAATTTTCTTCTACAATCCTGTTGAAGATCTGGTCATTACCATTATCCTGAGATTCTTCTTCCTTTATGCCTATGATGTATAGGTTTGGTCTTTTCATGGTGTCCTACATTTCCTGAATATTCTATTCCTGTGTCTTTAAAATTTTTTCATAGTCTTTAGTTGAGGGATCCAATTCTTCAACTTTATCGTTCAGTCTTGATATTCTATTTTCTACTTCATTCACTCTGTTACTGAGGCTTTTTCCCATTGTTTCCAGATGGCTTGAGTGTTCCACTTCCTTCTTCATTTCAGCCTGAGTTTTCTTCAGTATTTCTCTCTCTTTTGTGAATTTTTGTGTGTGTGTGTGTGTGTGTATTTTTGAGACAGGGTTTCCCTTTAGTCCCAGCTGGCCTGGAGCTCACTCTGTAGACCAGGCTGGCCTTGAACTCACAGAGATTCGCCTGCCTCTGCCTCCCAAGTGCTGGGATTAAAGGCGTGCACCACCGTGCCTGGCTGCTTTTGTGAATTTAACCAGAAGTTTATCCCATCTTCTTTTAGTTCTTTGATTTGTTTGTTTGTGTGTTCTTTAAATTCCTTTAGTTCTTTGACCATGTTTATGATAGTTCTGTTAAATTCTGTGTCCTATACTTAACCTGGCAGGGTAGATACCAGTGATCACAAAGGTGGTTTTCCCAGGGTGAGGCTTGTCCATTGCACTCTGGGTGTGCTGACCCCTGCAATTTCACCAAATTCGGGAACCTCAACTGCATAATTTATGGTAGTAAGGTACTGCGTTAGCACTCTCCCCTGAAAATTAAATAAATAAATAAATAAATGAATAAATAAATAAATTCTGTGTCCTGGGTTATGTCTAGGGGGCTCTCATTGTAGAAGTCTTCTACAAGACTAGTGGTGTTTAGTAGAGGCATATTATTTGGGTTTTTCTTTTCTTTTTTTGGTCTTTTCAAGACAGGGTCTCCCTAGAGCCCCAGCTGTCCTGGAACTCACTCTGTAGACCAGGCTGGCCTTGAACTCACAAAGATCCGCCTGCCTCTGCCTCCCAAGTGCTAGGATTAAAGGCGCGGGCCACCACACCCAGCTGGGTTTTTCATATTACTGTTTTCTCGTTGTGATTTTGGCATGTGGATTTCTTTTGTGATGTGTAATTCTGGTATGAAACTCAAGTCTTCGTTTGTTGAATTCAAGACTGATTTTGTATTCTTGCCGTGTCTTAGGTATGAAAGACTGGTTTGGTCTAGGCTGCAGGTTCTCTCTTCTAATTTCACATTGGAGGGACCAGCTGTTTCTCATCTAGTTAGTCAGGAGCTCCTCCAGAGACCCAAGTCGAGTATCAGGCAGGCTGGAACCCATAGGACCCCTGAACCACATGGAGGCTAGCTGCAGGCACTCCCAGGCGGGCTGGAAATGTCTGATTCTGGGTCCAAGCCCTGGAGCAGTAGGAGGGGCTTCAGATGTTCCCGAGCTAAGGGGTTGGGAGTTTGGGAAAGTGCAACCCAACTGGGGATTCTCACCACCACACCGAGGCCAGGTTTTTATCTGTTTATTTCTACCGTACTATTATTCTTGCTGTTTTGACTCTGGCGGTATTTTATCACATGCCATAGCTGATTTCACCTTGTAATGGTTTCGTATAAACACTGTAAGTAGCGGTATTTCCCCACGTGACTTCGCAGCTGAACTGTAAGAAGGGAAACAAAGTGTTTTCTTAGATGTTTCTTAGATTTCACAAAATGATCATTTGCTTGGTGAAACCCATTTGAAATGTCTTTTATCCTGCCAGGAAAACTAAATTTTATTCCCAGTAACTAAGTCTTATCACAGGTGCTTTTTGTTTGTTGCATGTTAGCAAAGCAACTACCTCCCTCCCTAGGAGAAGCAGATTGGTATAGCATGGTTCACTCAGCAGAAGCACTGGAATCTGGCTCGTTCTGGGCTGAAATGACCTTTTCTGCCTTTGTTTTTATTCCCTCAAAGGTCACCTTTGACAGTAGATCCCACATACAATATTTTCTTCACTTTGAAATGGAAAGTTCATGTGTTGTGTGGTAGCTCATAAATTCTTTTCATTGTCCCTGAAAGTGAGATTGGACGGGACTTTCCTAGGCTGAACTCGGCCTCCCCTCGGCGTTCCCTCCCTTCTGGGGTCTCCTCACCTTTCAGGAGCCCCTCCTCATCCTCAGCTGAGACTCTCCTGTGCTTCCCTTGGTTCAGCCTAGTTGCAGCCCTGTCTCCTGCCTGGATTCTGCCTCGGTCTCCTGAAAATCCCCTTCCTCCCCTTGCTGCCCTGTACTGTTCTTCACGTGACATCATCATTTCTATGAAAGCAACATTTTATCCACTCATCTTTAAACCTGAGTCATTTTATCCACTCATCTTTAAACCTAAGTTTGAATGTTAACCCCCCCCCCTTTTTTTTTTTGGTAATCTAGAAACACGCTTTGGAGCCAGCCACCTCTCTTCCTTAATTCATTGTGCCTACCAGAGATTTTTATTTTTTAGCCTCACTAATATTTATAGCAGGGATTCAGTGATTAAGGGCGGGATGATATCCAAATTCAAGTCACTCATCTGAAGTTTCCTTGTTTTTAGAGAAATTAGAACAGGTGATAGAACTCATTCAGACACTTTTGCTCAAAGAAGCTTGTTAACTTGTAGATCATTTTTCATCTCGGTGCACTTTCAGTGCCTTCCATAGTTGCTGATTCTCTGTGAGTTACTTTTCTTTCCAGAACCTTGGCTAAAGGAAAATTGGTAGAGATTAGCAGAAGCGAAAACCTAGAGAATAGCTATGGCCAGGAACAGTAGGACATGCCCGAGGTCCCAGGCTGAAGCTAGGGCTGGGGAGCTTGAGGTCAGCCTAGGCTACACAGCCAAATTCTGATTCACACAGAGTCAGCGCCCCCGCCCCCCCATCTTTTAGAGACAGGGTCTCCATCTAGCCCCAGCTGGCCTGGAACTGGCTATATAGACCAGGTTGGCCTTGAACTCACAGAGATCCTCCTTCCTCTGACTCCCAAGTGCTGGGATTAAAGGTGTGCACCTCTATGCCCAACCCACACAGTCTCTTAATTAACTGAACATAACACTGATTTAGGTCTTAATGGGTAGCCAGGGGCAAAGCTAGCCCCTGCTCTTCAGGACCTAAAAATCCCCAACACTGCCCAGCTGATAGTGGCTACAAAGCAAGTTCAAGGCCAGCCTGGACTCCACGAAAAGATGCAGAGTAGTATACAGCCTCAGGACAGAGACAGAAAATGGTAACTGGGGGCTGGAGAGATGGCTTAGTGGTTAAGAGCGCTAACTGCTCTTGCAGAGGACTGGGGTTCAATCCCCAGCACCCACATGGTGGCTGAAAACCTTCGTAACTCCAGTTCTAGGAGAACTCCAGTTCCAGGGGAATCCAACACCCTCTTCTGACCTCCGTGGCATTGCACAACATGGGTGCACAGACCTGCATGCAGAGAGTACATTCATACACATAAAATAAATAAATAAAAATTAAAAAAAAATGATATCTGGCTCTAAGTCTAGTTTAGTTCAAGGCCAGCTTGGGCTCCACAAAAAGATGCAGAGTAGTATACAGCCTCAGAAAGGAGACAGAAAATGGTAACTGGCTGCTCTAAAGTAACTAGACTTTTTCTTTCACCGTTTGAAGATGTGACCTTGAAATCATTTCCCATTTGTTGGTAAAAGTAGACAGTCACAGGTAGAGCAGTGGTGAGCAATGGTGTTCTGATTCGAGAGTGAGCAGCAAGATACAGGAAACTTGGTCATTGTGTTGTCCAAAACGAACACCTGCTGCAATTGGGCTTTGCAAAAAAAAACAACCACCTACATCAAGATCGACCTGACACAGGGAAGGAATAGGGACTGCTCCTATTCCAGGACAATGTGAATAACTGATTTAACCTGGAGCCTGCTTGAGCAGTGCTTGGGATCAAGGTGAGGATGGGCACATGTGCTACCTCTCCTCAGTGACACACTGTAATGGGCTCTGGTGCTTTGAGCATCTGCCCAGCTGGGGTGCTTTGGGGAGGAGATCACGTAGGTCAGAATTTCAATTGCTATAGTCGTACGAAGCAACTGATGGTTTGCACCATTGAGTTTTGGCATCTGCCCTAACAAAACAGCCTTCCTTTTTTGCTTCTGACCTAGTGAGCTGTGTGTGCGAGGATATAAAATGGTTGTGCACCAAAAATGAAATCCCATCTTACCATCCACCATCTGTGTTTCAGGCATCCAGACAAAAACAAAGATCCCGGAGCAGAAGACAAGTTCATTCAGATCAGCAAGGCTTATGAGGTACTGTGTTGTGCCTGTGATGCCTCCATTAGCTCTTAGGAAATGGGCCTTAGGGACTGGGGAGATGGCTCATCATGCAGTGTAAGAACTGGTCTTCAGTCCCCAGAACCCACATAAATACCAGGTAGCATGGTGGCCCACCTGTAATTCCATCACTCAGAAGGCAGAGACTGGGGATCCCTAGGACATGTTACACTATCCCTAGTAGAAAACTCTGGGTTCTGTTAAGAGACACCCCCCCCGCCCCCCCACCCCCTCAGCGGTTAAGAGCACCAACTGCTCTTGCAGAGGACCCGGGTTCGATTCCCAGCACCCACATGGTGGCTAAGAACCATCTTGGGCCGAGCGTGGTGGCTCACGCCTTTAATCCCAGCACTTGGGAGGCAGAGGCAGGCGGATCTCTGTGAGTTCAAGGCCAGCCTCGTCTACAAGCAAGCTCCAGGCCAGCTGGGGTTATAGAGAGACCCTGTCTCAAAAGGACAAAAAAATAAAAAAAAAAAAAAAAAAGGAAAGAAAGAAAAACCCTGCCTCAATGAATAAGGTGGAGAACGATTGAGCAAGACTCCTGACATGAGCCTTGGTCCTTTACACATACCTGTACATGTGCATACATACACAGACACAAATACACATATAACATGCAAACAGAGACACACATACAAGAAGAAAAAGAAAGAGGGCCCAGAGGGCCATAGGGGATCACTTCTATAATGTTCCCCAGGCAGGACACATTCCCCATCCCCGACCCAGTTTCATCATGGTGTTAGGGAAAATATCTTTGGTCACATCCAGCATGTTGAAGCAAGTACCTGAATATCTCAGCTCCTAGAAAACGTGGCCCATTTTAAAGGCTTTAATTAGAATTGTAAAATTACCCAGAACATATGTCTATTACGTTTTTAGAGACCTAACATTGAAACATCACACATCATTTTGCCTGGTTATACAAGGGTACAAATGCCTTTAAACACAAGGTTTTGGGGGCTGGAGAGATGGCCTAGCAGTTAAGAGCACCGACCGCTCTTACAGAGGACCCGGGTTCGATCCCCAGCACCCACATGGTGGCCGAGCTCCAATTCTGGGAGAACTCCAGTTCCAGGGGAATCCAACACCCTCTCTGACCTCCGCGGCATTGCACGACATGGGTGCACAGACTTGCATGCACACAGTACATTTATACACATACAAAAATAAATAAAATAGGGGCTGGAGAGATAGCCTAGCGGTTAAGAGCACCGACGCTCTTACAGAGGACCCGGGTTCGATCCCCAGCGCCCACATGGCAGCTAAGAACCGTCTGTAACTCCAATTCCAGGAGAACTCCAGTTCCGGGGGAATCCGAGACCCTCTTCTGACCTCCGCGGCATTGCACGACATGGGTGCACAGACCTTCATGCAGACAATACATTCATACACATACAAAAATAAATAATTAAAAAAAAAATTAAAAAAAAATAAATAAATAAAATAAAAATTAAAAAAAAAATTTAAACACAAGGTTTTGGGTAATTCTCCTAACCTGTCAGCTTAAGACCTTGGTGTAGAATAGACACAACCAGTGAGTCCCTGGTGGCTGGGTTTTTAGGGTGATGCTCTTGAGTAGACTTTGCTTAGCACGTACACAGATTCTGAAATTTTAGTCTTCAAAATTGGAGGTCAGTAAAACCTGGTGGAAGGAGAGAACTGACTCCTACAAGTTGTCCTTTCACCTCCACACATGAGCTGTGGCACTCATGTGCCAATGCATATATGCACATGCACACACGTATACATATACACACACATACACATATACACCAAATACATGTTAAAAAAAAAAAACACCCAGAGGGCTGGAGAGATGGCCTAGCGGTTAAGAGCGCCTACTGCTCTTGCAGAGGACCCGGGTTCGATCCCCAGCACCCACATGGCGGCTGAGAACCGTCTTTAACTCCAGTTCCAGGGGAATCCGATACCTTCTTCTGACCTCCGTGGCATTGCACAAAACGGGTGCACAGACCTGAAACATCACACATTTTGCCTGGTTATACAAGGGTACAAATGCCTTTAAACACAAGGTTTTGGGGGCTGGAGAGATGGCCTAGCAGTTAAGAGTGCCGACCGCTCTTACAGAGGACCCAGGTTCGATCCCCAGCACCCACATGGTGGCCGAGCTCCAATTCTGGGAGAACTCCAGTTCCAGGGGAATCCGACACCCTCTTCTGACCTCCGCAGCATTGCATGACATGGGTGCACAGACCTGCATGCAGACAGTACATTCATACACATACGAAAATAAATAAAATTAAAAAATAAAATTTTTAAACCCACCCAGAATCAAAGACAACTCACATATAAAGCACTAGATTCTGTGGCTACTTTTCAGTGTTCAGGCTTTCCACACCTTGGTCCAAATGATTCCAACTGCAAAAGTGTGACCACGTTAATTTTCTTGTGATTAAACATTGTTGTATCGGCTCTTATTATTCATTTATTCATTTGTTCATTTGTTAACTGTGGTGGTTGACACCTTTAATGTCAAGACATGAGTCTGAATATCTAAACAAGTGAGATGTTTATGTTTGGAGGATTGTGTTTTTTATTTATTGTGTGTGTGTGCGTGCACACATGTACTTGTACAAAGTCAGGATGCTGGGCGTGGTGTCGCAGGCCTTTAATCCTAGCACTTGGGAGGCAGAGGCAGGCGGATCTTTGTGAGTTCAAGGCCAGCCTGGTCTACAGAGTGAGTTCCAGGACAGCTGGGGCTGCAGGGAGACCCTGTCTCATAAAGGTCTACAGAGCGAGTTCCAGGACACCTGGGGCTACAGGGAGACCCTGTCTCGAAAAGACCAAAAAAAAAAAAAAAAAGAATCAGAGGACAACTTGCAAGGGTCAGTTCTGTCCTTTGACTGTGCATGTTCTGAGGATGGAGTTCAGGCTTCAGGGTTGGTGTCAGTTCCCTTTACCTGCCGTCTCACCACTCATGCTGCTCCTGGTAAGAGAAAGGCTGGCTGTCTTTCTCCTCTCCTCTCCTCTCCTCTCCTCTCCCCTCCCCTCCCCTCCCCTCCCCTCCTGTATTCTCCTCTACAGACAGGGTCTCCCTGAAGCCCCAGCTAGCCTGGAACTCACTCTGTAGACCAGGCTGGCCTTGAACTCACAGAAATCCTCCTGCCTCTGCCTCCCGAGTGCTAGGAATAAAGGCGTGCGCCGCCACACCCGGCGAGAAAGTTTTCTTATATCCAATAGCTGCACTTAGGATAACCAGTCAGGTGATAGTCCTCCCCTCTGTCTCTTTTTCCCTTTTCCTTTCCCCTGCATTTGTGTACAACTGCTTACAGAAAAGTCACTTGGGCTGAGGATAAGGCTCAGTGGTATAAGGTGTGCCTAGCATGGACAAGGCCAAGGCTAGGGCTCGATCCTCAGCACTTCAGAAAAAAAGCAAGGAAAGAGAAGAGTCGTGTGGTAAACCACTTTATTGTTTAGATTCCCTCATTAATTCTTTACAGATTCTTTCCAATGAGGAAAAGAGAACCAACTATGATCACTATGGTGATGCTGGGGAGAGCCAGGGCTACCAGAAGCAGCAGCAGCAGCGAGAGTATCGCTTCCGACACTTCCATGAAAACTTTTACTTCGATGAATCCTTTTTCCACTTCCCTTTCAATTCAGAGCGGCGGGATTCCATCGATGAGAAATATTTATTGCACTTTTCACACTATGTGAATGAAGTGGTTCCAGATAGCTTCAAGAAACCCTACCTCATCAAGATCACGTCGGATTGGTGCTTTAGCTGCATCCATATCGAGCCTGTTTGGAAAGAAGTGGTCCAGGAACTGGAAGGCCTGGGTAAATTTTTTTTTCCTTTAATATTTTTATTATTTTTATTTTATGTGTATGGGTGTTTTGCTTGCATGTATGTAAGTGCATCGATGTCCTGCAAAAGGAGTTGGGTCCCCTTGGAACTGGAGTTACAGTTGTTAGCCGCCATGTGGGTGCTGGGATTTGACCCAGGTCCTCTGCAAAAGCAGCCTGTGCTCTTAACGGATGAGCCATCTCTTCATTCCCTATTTATTATTTTTATTTAATGTGTCTGAGTGTATTGTCTACATGTATGTAAGTGCACCCATGTCATACAGTGCCCAAGGAGGTCAGAAAAGAGCTTCAGATCTCCTGGTACTGGAATTAAGGATGGTTCTTTTTTTTTTTTTTTGTCTTTTCGAGACAGGGTCTCCCTGTAGCCCCAGCTGTCCTGGAACTCACACTGTAGACCAGGCTGACAAAGATCCGCCTGCCTCTGCCTCCCAAGTGCTAGGATTAAAGGCGTGCGCCACCACACCCGCAAGGATGGTTCTTATGTTCGGGTTGGGAGCCAAACCTGGGTCTTCTGTAAGAGCAGTCAGTGCTCTTAAAAGCACTAAACCGTGCTCACTTCGGCAATATACATACCAAAATTGGAACAATACAGAGAAGATCAGCAAGGCCCCTTCGAAAAGGCGTGGTGGTGCACACCTTTAATCCCAGCACTTGGGAGGCAGAGGCAGGTGGATCTCTGTGAGTTCAAGGCCAGCCAGGTCTACAGAGCGAGCTCCAGGCCAGCTGGGACTAATAAAGGGAGATCCTATCTCAAAATAAAACAAAACAAAACAACCACTAAGCCAGCTCTCTATCCCCCCTTAAAATATGTTTTAAAAATTATATTTATTGTGTGTGTGTGTCTAAGAGACATGGGGGGTTCGATACATGGTGCATGTATAGAGGTCAGAGAATAAGTCTGTGGAGTTGGTTTTCTCCTTCCACCTTTATGTGGATCATGAGGATCAAACTCAGGTTGTCAGGCTTGCATGGCAAGCATCTTTATCCACTGAGCCATCTTGGTGGTCCACCATTTTTTATTTTATTTTATTTTTTGCTTGATTGATTTGAAGCTTTATCTGTATAGTGTCCTTGGAAAGCTGATAATACAGTTGAGAAACTGGAAAATCATTGGCTAAAACCACCATCAAGCATCTACTTTAATACCGTTGGGGATAGCCAATACTTGGTACCTATGACCTCACATGGGCTACCATAAACACACACCACAGCCTGGGTGGCTTAGAAAACAGGTTTGAGCAGGAACATTGCTTGCTACCTGTATTAGTCAGTTTTCTGTTGCTGTGATAAAACACCAGACCAAGGAACTTAGAAAAGGAAGAGTTTATTTGAGCTTACGATTGGCGGTTCCAGGGAAGTAGTCCATTGTGGTGGGAGGCGTGGCGGCTGGATCTGGAGCAGCAAACCGAGGGTCACATCTCACAAAGAGCACAGGAAGCAGAGAGGAAGCAACTGTATACCACCAGGCTTGTTAAACTCACTAAGCCTGCCCCTAGCAACGCACTTCCTCTAGCATGGCCACACCCTCCAAGACCTCCAAAAACAGCGCCACCAACTGGAGGCAAATGTCTGAATACCTAGAGCCTATGGGGGACACTCATCCAAACCACCACACTACCTAATGAGTTTTAGGACAGCTTGGGCTACAGAACAAGACACTGTTTCAAAGGTCGGTCAAAGCTGGGCATGGTGGTGCCGCCTGTAATCCCAGCACTTGGGAGGCAGAGGCAGGCCGATCTCTGTGAGTTCCAGGCCAGCTGGGGCTACAGGGAGACCCTGTCTCAAAAAGGCTTAGAAAAAGAAAAATTCAGGGGCTATGGAGATGGCTCAGTGAGTAAATGTATTATCTGATTAAGGTGATGGCCCATCTCAATCCCTAGAACCCCCTCATGACCAAGTCACCTCTCAATGACCCCTCTGCAAATACTCCCACATTGGGGATCAGGGCTTCAGTACATAGACTTGTGTGGACGGGATGCAAGCACTGAGATCACAGCGCTGTCATGGTCATGAGCACCTGTCTGAAACACAGCTTTGCCTGGCCTCCATCCATATTAACAACTTTGCACCAAGAAGATTCTAGCAGGGCATGGTGGCAGAGGCAGGCAGATCTCTGTGAGTTCAAGGCCAGCCAGGTCTATAGAGCAAGCTCCAGGCCAGCTGGGACTAAAGGGAGATTCCAGGATGGAATCACTAAAAGTGATTCCAGGAGGACACTTATTTCAGTAATTCCTCATTGTTAATGTTACTGAATTAGAAACGTGTGTGTTACAGCTACTAAGATGCCTATTTCTTTTTGTTTTAATTTTATTTATTTTTTTTTATGTGTATGAATGTACTGTCTGCATGCAGGTTTGTGCACCCATGTCATGCAGTGCCTCAGAGTTCAGAAGAGGGTGTTGGATTCCCCTGGAACTGGAGTTAAAGATGGTTCTCAGCCGCTATGTGGGTGCTGAGGATCGAACCCGGGTCCTCTGCAAGAGCAGTCGGTGCTCTTAACCACTAGGCCATCTCTCTCTACAGCCCCTAGGATGCCTATTTTTTTTTTTTTTTTTTTTTTGGTCTTTTCGAGACAGGGTCTCCCTGTAGCCCCAGCTGTCCTGGAACTCACTCTGTAGACCAGGCTGGCCTTGAACTCACAAAGATCCGCCTGCCTCTGCCTCCCAAGTGCTAGGATTAAAGGTATGCGCCACCATGCCCGGCAAGATGCCTATTTCTAAGTTATTAAAAAGAGACAAACACACTCCGGAGGCAGAGGCAGGCTAATCTCTGTGAGTTCAAGGCCAACCTACCTGGTCTACATAGTTCAAGGCCAGCTAAGACTACAGGGAGACCTTGTCTCAAACAATCCAAGGGAGAGAGTGAGACTATGAGGAACAATCCTAGGGACTGAGGGGTGAGGGGTCAGGTTTCTCTGAAAAGAGTTCATGACTGGAAATCGTTGGTTCATTTCTTTGGCCTGCTCTTCAGAAGTGCTCAGATACTAAGATTTGTCAGAATGCTTCCTGATACTGAATGAAGTACAAATTACTCTTGGAAGCACTTGAGAGAGGACATCAGCATGGCATCTGATGTGCCGAAGGTGGTCAGTAGCTGTTGACTCGTGAATGCAGTTGCGAGGTGGAGAGCACTGACTTCAGTAGCTTCTGGGTCACAAAGCAGTCTAAAGTCGTATTCATATGGTACAGTGAAAAGGAGTCTGGAAGCAATATGGATGGTAATTCACTATATGCTCTTTCTTTTTTTTTTTTTTTGGTCTTTTTGAGACAGGGTCTCCCTATAGCCCCAGCTGGCCTAGAACTCACTCTGTAAACCAGGCTGGCCTTGAACTCACAGAGATCTGCCTGCCTCTGCCTCCCGAGTGCTAGAATTAAAGGCGAGAGCAGTCCACAATCTTAACCACTGAGCTATCTCTCCAGCCCCTACTATTTACATTTTGTGTGTTTGTGTGTGTGTGCATCATTGTATGCTATGACATACATTTAGAGCCCAGAGGACAACTTGTGAGAGTTGGCTCTTTCTACCATTATGTGTTCCAGAGATCTAACTGAAGTCAACAGGCACAGTACTGAAAAGTCTTTACCCACCAAACCATCTCATCATCTCGTGTGTGTGTGTGTGTGTGTGTGTGTGTGTGTGTGTGTGTGTCCGCACCTGTCTTTGTGGGTACCTGCAGAGGCCAGAAGAGGACATAGGATCTCAGGAGCTGGAATCACTGGTGGTTGTGAGCCACCTGATGTTGGTACTAGGAATTTAGCTCCAGTCCTCTGCAAGTATAGCAAGCACTCTTTTTTTTTTTTTTTTTTTNGCAATGCCGCGGAGGTCAGAAGAGGGTCTCAGATTCCCCTGGAACTGGAGTTCTCCTGGAATTGGAGTTACAGACGGTTCTTAGCCGCCATGTGGGTGCTGGGGATCGAACCCGGGTCCTCTGCAAGAGCAGTCGGTACTCTTAACCGCTAGGCCATCTCTCCAGCCCCTAGCAAGCACTCTTAACTCTGAGCCATGTCTCTAGTCCCCTACATTACATTAAGCATGCCAGGTACACGTATATGGTGGGAGGCATCAGAGGGCAGTGGTTACAGCCAATGGCTTGGGGATCAAGTAGGCCAGTGCTCAAATCTCAGCTCTGTCATTTGTATCCTTTGGACAGAGTACTTAATCCAAGTTTGTTTATTCCTTTGTGGTGCTAGTGGGTTGAACTCAGGACCTTGAGCATACTAGGCTAGGCTCAGCCACATCCTCAGCTTCAACTCAGGTAAAGAATGACCTCGAGGGCTGGAGAGATGGCCTAGCAGTTGAGAGCAATGACTGCTCTTGCAGAGGAACCAGGTTCGATCCCCAGCACCCACATGGCAGCTGAGAACCGTCTATAACTCCAATTCCAGGAGAACTCCAGTTCAAGGGGAGTCCGACACCCTCTTCTGACCTCCGCGGCATTGCACGACATGGGTGCACAGACCTACATGCAGACAGTACATTTGTACACATAAAAAATAATAAAATTAAATTTAAAAATTAAAAAAAAAGAATGACCTCAAAAGCAGGAGCAAAATGGGTAAACCAACAGTGATGTTATGAAGACTAAATGAGGAGAGGCTCAGTGCCTGGCATTTGTTAAGTCCTTTAGTAGATGAACTTCATAGAATTCCTGATTAACTGAGTTTTCTAGCTTACCAAGTAAAATTTTAAGGCCATGTAAAGTAATTTTTATCTTTTTTTTTTTTTTTTGGTCTTTTCAAGACAAGGTCTCTGTGGTGGTTTGAATGAGTGTCCCCCATAGGCTTTAAGTATTTAGACATTTGTTTCCAGTTGGTGGCACTGTTCTTGGAGGTTTTAGAAGGTGTGGCCATGCTAGAGGAAGTACGTTATTGGGGGCAGGCTTAGTGAGGTTTTGTTTTGTTTTTTAATTTTTTTTATTAATTTTATTTATTTCTGTATGTGTATGAATGTACTGTCTGCATGCAAGTTTGTGCACCTGTGTCGTGCAATGTCTCGGAGGTCAGAAGAGGGTGTCGGATTCCCCTGGAACTGGAGTTCTCCTGGAATTGGAGTTTCAGACGGTTCTCGGCCGCCATGTGGGTGCTGGGGATCGAACCTGGGTCCTCTGCAAGAGCGGTCAGCGCTCTTAACTGCTAGGCCATCTCTCCAGCCCGCTTAGTAAGTTTAACAAGCCTTATGGTCTCCAATCGCTCTCTCTTGGCTTCCCGTGCTCATTGCAAGATGTGACCCTCAGCTTGCTGCTCCAGCTCCATGCCTCCCACCACAATGGACTCTAATTCCCTGGAACCGTCAATCGTAAGCTCAAATAAACTCTTCCTTTTTTTTGGTCTTTTTGAGACAGGGTCTCCCTGTAGTCCCAGCTGTCCTGGAACTCTGTAGACCAGGCTGGCCTTGAACTCACAAAGATCCGCCTGCCTCTGCCTCTGGGCTGTGAGGATAGTGCAGCCGTTAAATGCTGAGGCTAAGAACCGTAAAAAACTCTTCCTTTTATAAGTTCCTTTGGTCATGGTGTTTTATTACAGCGACAGAAAAGTGACTAATACAGTCTCCCTGTAGCCCCAGCTGTCCTGGAACTCACTCTGTGACCAGGCTGGCCTTGAACTCTCAAAGATCCTCCTGACTCTGCCTCCCTAGTGCTAAGATTAAAAGCGTGCACCACCATACCTGGCAATAATTTTTATCTTAAGGAGTGTGTCTGTGTGTTTCTAGGTATGTGAGCTCAAGTGCCACAACATGCTTGTGTGTAGATTAGAATTTACTGAAGGGGGCTGGAGAGATGGCCTAGCGGTTAAGAGCGCCAACTGCTCTTGCAGAGGACCCAGGTTTGATCCCCAGCACCCACATGGCGGCTGAGAGCTGTCTTTAAATCCAGTTCCAAGGGAATCCGACTCCCTCTTCTGACCTCCGCAGCATTGCACGACACAGGTGCAGAGACCTGCATGCAGACAGTACATTCATACACATAAAAAATAAATAAAAAATTTAAAAAAAAAGAATTTACTGAAGTCAGTTCTCTCTTTCCATTGTCTGGGTCCCAGGGATTGAACTCAGTTCATCAGGCATGGCAGCAAGCATCTTTTACCCACTGAGCCATCTCTTCAGCCCCCAAAGTATAAATTTTAATTTAATTTTTATTGACTTTATGGATTTCATACATTTTTATCATATTTAGTTCTCCTGTATCTGCACCCCCAATTACTAGTCCCCCACCAAATTTCCTGGACATATACATTAAGGCCTGTAGAATTAGGTTTATGTCCTCAAATGCCCTTCCACGGGTGTTTATTCCCTGGAGCCTGGTCAGCCTACCCAGAGTCTCACCCTTAAACAAGACTGACTCTCTCCTTCCAAGCAGCTAGCTGTCTTTTGCCAGTAGTTCCTCAGATCCAAAGTAAATTTTTAAGTGCCTGTTTTCTTTCTTTCTTTCTTTCTTTATTTATTATTTATTTATTTTAAGTGCCTGTTTTATAAACCCTTTGGAAAACTTCCCTTAAGTGTAACAGCCCACTTCTTCAATTCACCAACTACAAGGCACCACTTTTAACTAGTTTCAAGCAGAACTTTAAGAGGACTAGAAGTTGGCAGGGCAGAAAAGCCAGGAGTAGCAGTCACAGGCTGAAGACAAAACATCCCCCAGACCTTCTGTGGGTGAGAGAGAGAAGAGGAAGCAGGAAGAGCCTGCCAGGGATGGAGGAGCCCTCGCGTTCAGGCCAAGGGAGCTGGGCTTTGTGCTGTGATATGTAAGGAGGTCAAGAAAAGTTATTCATGGGGAAGTGACACAACAGATCCCCATTCCAGAAAGCTGACTGGCAATGCCTCAGGAGAGGCTGATTGGAGAGAGCGAGAATATAGGCAGGGAGGTTGCCAGCCCTGGCAACCCTTAGCCTGAACAAGGATGACCAGAACAGAGAAAAGTAGATGAGTCCAGGGCCTTTCAGGAGTCCTGGAGGGACATAGCTTCTGGAACCATCTGAATGTCAGAAAGGAGAAGAGAGGGTCCTGAAGGCTCTGTACTTGAGCAGCTGAGTGGCAGTGAGCAAGTGAGCAATAGTAAAACTGAGGAAGTGGTTTGAAGTACCAGCGTCCTTTTATACATCTGGTGTCAATTGATATAGGTGTAATGGTTTATTCTTTTTTGAGACAGGGTCTCCCTATAGCCCCAGCTAGCCTGGAACTCACGCTGTGGACCAGGCTGGCCTGAACTCAAAGAGATCCACCTGCCTCTGCCTCCCAAGTGCTAGGATTAAAGGCTTGCACCACCACGCCTGGCTTAAAGATGGCTCTTAGCCGCCATGTGGGTGCTGGGAATCGAACCCGGATCCTCTGCAAGAGCAGTCAGCACTCTTAACTACTGAGCCATTTCTCCAGCCCCGATATAGGTGAATTGTAATGGTAGCTTAGATTTATTGAATGATGACTACTTCTGAGTGCCATTAACAATACCTATTGCTCATAGTAAGCAGTAACCCTGTAAGGCAGGTAGGTAGACTGTTGATGTCCTTTTTATAGATAAATAGTTCATTTTTGGTGCCTTGTCCAAGGTCACAGTTGGTGTTTAACAGTTCTAGGATTCTTGACCCAGGTGGTCTGGCTCTACAGTCACTGCCGCTTTCTGACTCTGGATGCTCCAAATCTTTGATGATTTATATTCTTTGGGGTTATTGTAGTGATAATTGTAGTAAATTGGAACCCAAAATGAAAGAAGCTAGAATTAGTATCTGTAGAACTAATACTGTGTATTTATCCATCCCCTAACCTTCTCCACAAATACCACAGAAGACAAGTTGAGCCTGAGTGTATTCATTTAAATTTATAGCCATCTTTTCCTTTGGGACAATGAGATTCTTTTTGTTGCTATTGAAATGATCTCAAACTCCCGGGCTATCGAGATCCTCCTGCCTCAGCCTCCTGAATAGCTTGGACTACAAGTGCCTGTGACCATTTGGTATGCCTCATGCGTGCCAGGCAAGCTCCGTGGTGATGATTCTTGACAGCCAGATTCTACTTGCTTACAGATACGCTGAGAGATCAGGACAGAGTCCCTGGCTGTTGAGTGAAGTATCACCATGCTTTAAGACAGTTACTCAGAGAACGCACCATTTTTTTTTGGCTTTGAGTTTGGATTTTTTTTTTTTTTTTTTTTTTTTTTTTTTTTTTTTTTTTTTTTTTTTTTTTTTTTTTTTTTTTTTTTTTTTTTTTTTTTTTTTTTTTTTTTTTATTTATTTTTTTTTTTTTTGATTTTTTTTTGTTTTTTATTTTTTTTTTTTTTTTTTGCTTTTTTTTTTTTTTTTTTTAATTTCTGTATGTGTATGAATATACTGTCTGCATGCAGGTTTGTGCACCCGTGTCGTGCAATGCCGCGGAGGTCAGAAGAGGGTCTCGATTCCCCTGGAACTGGAGTTCTCCTGGAATTGGAGTTTCAGACGGCTCTCGGCCGCCATGTGGGTGCTGGGGATCGAACCCGGGTCCTCTGTAAGAGCGGTCGGCGCTCTTAACCGCTAGGCCATCTCTCCAGCCCCTGGATTTTTTTTTTTAACGTGGCTTATTGTTGTATTTGATGTTTGGTTTTTGTTTGTTTTATTTTGATCTTACTACATGGTCCAGGCTGTCGTTAAGCTTACTGAGTAGCTGAGGATGACTGATCTTCCAGTTTCTCCTTTGTAAGGGCTGAGATTGATTATAGGAGCATATCACCATGCTCAGTCTTAGCTCTGGGCCCTTCATTTCATTTTATTTCCCATCATTTTACATCTCTGTAGTTTATTTCTCAACAGGTTCAGTTTTGTAAGAGTTGACAATGGTCAGCTTAACTATCTGCCATCTCCTAAGGTCTATCAAAAGTGAAGAGAAAATGTTGCATATGTGCACTGAGGGTCAGGGATGTACTACAGGCTCATAGCTGTACAGTGGCGGCAAGTATCATTAAGCATCTCAGAATACACCAGGTTATCCTTGAACTTACAGAGATCCACCTGGCTCTGCCTCCCAAGTGCTGGGAGATTAAACACATGTACCACCATACCCGGCTATAAAATGTTTTTTTAAACATTAAAAAAAGAGAGCTGGACGTGGTAGCACACACCTTTAATCCCAGCACTTGGGAGGCGGAGGCAGGTGGATCTCTATGAGTTCAAGGCCACCCTAGTCTACATAGTGAGTTTCAGGCCAGCTGGGGCTACAGGGAGACCCTGTCTCAAAAAAGACCAAAAACAAAAAAGAAGAAGAAGAAGAAAAGAAACTTCAGTATTT
Source organism: Rhizomys pruinosus (assembly GCA_009823505.1). Lineage (NCBI taxonomy): Eukaryota > Metazoa > Chordata > Mammalia > Rodentia > Spalacidae > Rhizomys > Rhizomys pruinosus. Next base: position 268,068 of record VZQC01007472.1, read on the forward strand.
TTTTTTTTTAATTTTTAAATTTATTTCTGTATGTGTATGAATGTACTGTCTGCATGCAGGTTTGTGCACCCGTGTCATGCAATATCGAGGAGGTCAGAAGAGGGTGTTGTATTCCCCTGGAACTAGAGTTCTCCTGGAATTGGAGTTTCAGACGGTTCTTGGCCGCCATGTGGGTGCTGGGGATCGAACCCGGGTCCTCTGTAAGAGCAGTTGACACTCTTAACCACTAGGCCATCTCTCCAGCCCCCAGTATTTTTTAAATGTGTGTGTGTGTGTGTGTGTGGTGTGTGTCTTGTCTATTTCTGTTTTTCTGTGTGAGTGAATGCTGGGGGTAGGCGGGGGGGGGGGGTGTCAACAGATTCCCCCCAGAGCTGGAGTTCCAGGCAGTTTTAAGTCACCTGACATAGATGCTAGGAATCACATTGAGCCCTCTGGAAGAACAGAAAGGCCTCTTAACTACTGAGCCATCTCTCCAACCAAAAATTGGTTGTTTTGTTTGTTTTTGTCATTTTTGGGGGGGGGGTCTTTTTGAGATAGGGTCTCCCTGTAGCCCCAGCTGTCCTGGAACTCACTCTGTAGACCAGGCTGGCATTGAACTCACAAAGATCCGCCTGTCTCTGCCTCCCAAGTGCTAGAATTAAAGGCGTGCACCACCACGCCTGGTTTTAAAAAAATTTTTTTTAATTTTTTTTTTTTTTTTTGGTCTTTTCAAGACAGGGTCTCCCTGTAGCCCCAGCTGTTCTGGAACTCACTCTGTAGATCAGGCTGGCCTTGAACTCACAAAGATCCGCCTGCCTCTGCCTCCCAAGTGCTAGGATTAAAGGCGTGCACCACCACGCCTGGTTTTATTTATTTTCCTATGTGTATGAATGTATCGTCTGCATGTAGGTTGGTGTACCCATGTCGTGCAATGCCGCAAAGGTCAGAAGAGGGTCTAGATTCTCCTAGAACTGGAGTTAAAAACGGTTCTCAGCCACCGTGTGGGTGCTGGGGATCGAACCTGGATCCTCTGCAAGAGCAGTCGGTGCTCTTAACCGCTAGGCTATCTCTCCAGCCCCACCAAAAATTGTTTTTAAACTTACTACATTTATTTAGTTTGTGAGTGTGTGTGTGTGTGTACACAATTGTAGGAGTCAGTTCTCTCCTTTAGCCATGTGGTATCCAGGAATTGAGCTCAGGTTATCAGAGAAGGGGCCATGTGCCTTTCTGCACTGAGCCATCTAGCCAGTGTGCTTATGTGTTAGCAATGTGGTAGCAAGCACATCCATGCCGTGGCATGCTTGTGGGGGTCAGAGGAAAAGTTTTAGGAGCCAAGTGTCTTCTTTCATCATAAGTTGGGGGGTTGAAATTCAGGTTGTGGCCTTCCATCTGGCACTGAGCTATCATACCAATCAAAAACTATAAAAAGCTGCTTGCTTTTTATTTATTCAGTCATTCACTTATTTATTTTGAGACAGTCTTATATATCCCAAGCTGACCTTGAGCTTCTGATCCTCCTGATTCTCCCTCTGTTTACCTGTCTTCTTTTAGCTAATTAACGGCTGAGGTGTACTCAAGCACTTGCCTGTTGATGGTCATCCTGAGACTCTGGGTTAGATTCCTAGCACCAAAAAACATTCTTCTTGCGCTTGAGTTCTTTTGAATCTGAGCATATCTATCTGCCATCTGGAACCTGCTGTGTCCAGACAAGAATGTGTGAGGTTTTACTCACTTGCTTTTAGAATCCTGAACTTTGGCCACGAGTGTGGTGGCATACGCCTCTGATTCCTGGCAGAGGCAGGCGGATCCCTGTCAATTCAAGACCAAAAAAAAAAAAAAATCCTGAACTTTAGACTATCTTTTTGTCTTCAGGGATCACAGTGGTAAGCCGGGCGTGCACAGTGGTTAGAGATGGGACTACAGCCAGGCGTGGTGGCACATGCCTGTAGTCTCAGCCCTTGGGAGGCAGAGGACTAGAGTGTGCCCCAATTCTTACCTTCTGAAGCATGAGGCTGCTGGGCATTGGGTTGTCCTTTGTCCTGTCTTCTCTGGGATCTAGAGGATGGGATGAGATTGCCCAGTATGGTTGGGGAGGCATAGAAGGTATGGCCAAAACACAGAAAGACAGAAAGGACTCTTCTGTGACCCCTTTCTGCTCAACCGGGTCAGAAAGCTTTAGTGCTCAGCATCAGTGGGTGTAGGGATCGGGGAGAAGGGTGGACGGAGAAGTCACTTTGTTCTCTGTGGGTCTCAGTGTCTACAGGTATGAAATGAAATAAAATGAAACCATTGCCTGATGGTTTCTGCTTCCTGTGGGAACTATGCCCCTCATTCCAGGGAAGACTCCTGGGCCTTGGTCCCCTGGCCTTAATCCCCTTTTTTCTCTGCAGATTTGCTAGAACTGTTTGCTTCCACAGGGGCATTCATGTATTATTGAACCCTTCTCCTTCCCTCATGATGTCTGCCCTCATCAGCTCCTTTTAGTAGAGGGTGAAAACAAGCAGCAGTGTTCTAACCCAGAGCCTCTTGTATACCTATTCTTATTGTAGGCCCTAGAGATTAAAAAAAAAATCCTGAACTTTGGAGATTAGAGAATTTGAAGACAGAGGACACAGTGGGAACTGTGTCACTCACTGTCACCCAGAGACCCCACATCATCCTGAGTCATTTGGCCTTTTCCTAGCCTGTTAGGGAGAGATACAGATCCCTTTCCCAGCTGCATCCTCTCTCCCCGTCTGTAAAACAGCAGCACTGTCCCTGTAGGCTGGCTGTGAGTGTACAGAGGGAAGGAAGTGTGTGTAAAGTTCCAGGCCCGGCAGCCAGCTCACAGGTGCACACTCCAGCCTCAGGCCAGCACTCGGTTACCACAAGACCTCTTCTGTCTTTGCATAGACCTGCTCCTCAGTGCATGGGGCTGCTTCTGCATTCTATGGAGCGGACTCTGCACTGGTGATATTAGAGAGCCTCCTTTCCCACCAACAGGCCCCTCCAGGCTCACAGACTGCTTGTGGAGAAGACGACTTAGTGCTCTCTGCCGATTTATTTGACAATTTTAGGAACTGACTAATTAGGAACTGATCACACAAGTACACAAAGATGTGTGCCCAAAGCTGTACTGGGTGCCCATCGAAACATCCTTGTGGGTGATGGTAGAGCTCAGCAGTAGAGTGCACCACAGAAAAATGTGGGTGGAATAGTGTTTTGTTGTATTATAATGGTATTGTTACTGTACATGTATGATGGAGGAATGGCACGGGGTGGGGGTCATGCACTTCTGCAGAACAGAGGACAACTTTGTGAAGTTGGTCTTCCACCTTTTTGTGGGTTCCAAGGATTGACCTCCAGTCATCAGGCTTGTGCAGCAGGGACTTTTATCTGCTGAGCCATCTGGCCAGCTCTGTTTTTATTTTTAATATCTTTATTTGTTATTTTTTTGACATAGGATCTCAGTATGTAACCTATGCTGGCCTCAAACTTGTGATCTTCCTGCCTCAACTTCACAGTGCTGGAGTTACAGGCATATACCACCATGTTAACTGACAGTAGAAATCCTCATATTTTTTTTTTTTTGGTCTTTTCGAGACAGGGTCTCCCTGTAGCCCTAGCTGTCCTGGAACTCACTCTGTAAACCAGGCTGGCCTTGAACTCACAAAGATCCACCTGCCTCTGCCTCCCAAGTGCTAGGATTAAAGGTGTGTGCCAATATATATTCTTTTTTTATCCATTTTTCTCATTATTGGAAATTACTCTTCTACCCTTCTTACAGAGTGCTTCAAACATTAAAAAATAAAAATAGGCTGATTGCCTTAGGGATCTGCCTTCTCCCTGAATGGCCTCTTGGAGTTCAATTTCATGGCTTTACACTGCAGTGAGTGAAGGAGAAGAGAGACATAAGTGGATAAAAGTAAGGACTAGTAAATAACTTTTGAATATGAACATAGATGTACATTAAGCATACTGTATTCTGTGAGTTCAAGGCCAGCCTGGTCTACATAGTGAGTTCCAGGACACCTGGGGCTACAGAGACCCTGACTCATAAAGACCAAAACAAACAAAAAAGAAAATAATGAAACCCACAATCAACTCTGCACATTGGGAAGTGAACCCAAGGCCTGTGTGTGGTAAGCACACACTTTTATCACAGAGCCCAATCCATCTTCTCCACAGGCAGTCTTTTACCCCAAGTCAAAAGGAAATTTTGATACTATGATTTTTAATAAGAAACATACAAGGAGGGTGTGGTGGCACACACCTCTAAGCCCAGCACTCAAGAGGTAGAAGCAGATAGATCACTGGGCGATCAAAGCCATCCTGTCTACACAGCAAGTTCCAGAACAGCTAGGGCTATGAGGAGATCCTGTCTGAAAAAAAAAAAGCAAAAAGAAAAAGAGAGAGAAATGCATAGTCAAGCATGGTGGCCTACACCTTTAATCACAGAGCATAAGGGGTGGGGAGTAGAGGCAAAAGGATCAGAAGTTCAAGGTCAGCCTCAGTTACATGGCAACTTTGAGAACACACAGGCTACATGAGAATCTATTTCAAAAAAATAAAAGAAAAAAGAACTCATGGTGTTCATTCCCAGTTCCTGAGAAGTTAGGGGTACTAAGGAATGGTCTATTCTATGCTGGTCTTTTAGGCTACTAAGGAATGTTCTATTCTATGTTGGTCTTTTTTTTTAAAGATTTGTTTTATTTTAGTTGGGTGTGGGGGTGACACCTTAATCCCAGCACTCAGTAGGCAGAGGCAGGTGGGTCTCTGTAAGCTCAAGGCCAGCCTGGTCTACATAATGAGTTCCAGGCCAGCTGGGATTACAGGGAAACCCTGTCTCAAAATTTTTTTTTTGTTTTATTATATGTATATGAAGGTTTTGTTATATGTATCAGTACCACATGTGTGCCTGGTGCTTTAGGAGGCCAGAGAGGGCATAAGAATCCTTGAACTGGACCTACAGATGATTGCGAGCTGCCAGCCCTGTGGACACTGGGAATTGAACTCAGATCCTCTGCAGGAGCAGCCAATACTCTTAACCACTGAGCCATCTCTCCAGCCCCTAGTATTTGGTCTTAGCCCTGTGTTGTCATAGAGCTTCTAATCTCTTAGAAATTCCAGAGATAGGGGTGTCTTTCTTCTGGAGGTAACTCTTGGTGGGCCCTGGATGGAGGTTGGTCACAGTGAGCCCTGGCCACCATTGGAAGCAGGGGAGTTTCACCCCATTCTCACCTTCCAGGGACGGGAGAAATGAGCTGATCATGTCCACGTGGTGTGTAAAAACTCTTGATGACCTGGTTCAAAACCGTCCGGGTTGGGCTGAATCATTTGTAGTCTCCTTTAAATAACTGGGTGGACATAAGTAGTGTCTCCCTGATCCTCTGAGCCACTATATAGAGGAATCAAACCCAAGGCAGTGGTTAGACCAACCTGAATTACAGCCACTTGTCATAGCACAGTTTTCAACCTGGGACCAGCATTATAAAGCTGAGCTCCTAACCTGTAGGAGCTGACACCATCTCTGCAGCATAGTATCAGAATAGAATCAAATTCTAGGACACCAGCTGCTGTCCACCAGGTGGCTTCTGGGTGAATGAGGAGAGGCCACAAACACTTGGTGTCTGAAATGAAGTATTGTGGCGCAGCTGATAACACATTCACTGCACCAGCATGTGGGGTGGGGAGAAGACTCAGCTGATAACACGTTCACTGCACCAGTGTGTAGGGTGGGGAGATGGCTCAGCTGATAACACTGTCACTGCTCCAGTGTGTAGGGTCGGGAGATGGCTCAGCTGATAAAACGTTCACTGCACAAGCGTGAGGACCTGAACTCAGTTCCCACCACTCATGTAAAGCCCAGGACAGCCGGGCTTGGTGGCGCACGCCTTTAATCCTAGCACTTGGGAGGCAGAGGCAGGCGGATCTTTGTAAGTTCAAGGCCAGCCTGGTCTACAGAGTGAGTTCCAGGACAGCTGGGGCTACAGGGAGACTGAAAAGACCAAAAAAAAAAAAAAAAAAAAGCCAGGACAAAGGTGCACATCTGTAACCTCAGTGCTGGTGAGGTGGAGATAGGTGGATCTCAGGGGCTAGTTGTCCAGCCAGTTAGCCAAATGGTGAGCTCCACATTCAGTGAAAGACCCTGTCTTAAAAAATAGAGATAGTCAAGCAATTAAGAGTACCGACTGCTCTTGCAGAGGACCCGGGTTCGATCCCCAGCTAAGAACTGTCTGTAACTCCAATTCTAGAACTCCAGTTTCAGGGGAATATGAACCCTCTTTCTGACCTCCGATGCATTGCAACGACACGGGTGCACAAAAACCTACATCAGACAGTACACTCTACACTACAAAAAAATAAATAAAATAAAAAAATAATAAGGTGAGTCCGGTGTAGTGGCACATGCCTTTAATCCCCAAATTTGTCCTGACCTACATATGTTCAAATGGCATTTGCATGCCCCTCACACACCTAGCATTCACACACACACACACACACACACACACACACACACACAAATAACCTAAAGGGTTTTGTTTTTTGGGTTTTTTTGTTTGTTTTTGGTCTTTCTAGAGGGTCTCCCTGTAGCCTCAGCTGTCCTGGAACTCACTCTGTAGAGGCAGGCTGGCCTTGAACATCCAAAGATCCGCCTGCCTCTGCCTCCAAGTGCTAGGATTAAAGTTTAGCCACCACACCAGGCCTAAGGGTTTTTTTTTTTGGTTTTTTTTGTCTGTTTTTAGCCCATGACCTATCTCCCTGTAGCCCAGTCCGCTTGTCCTGGAACTCACTGTATACCAGGCTGCTTGACTCACAAAGATCCGCCTGAGCCTCTTGCCTCCCCTCCCCAGTGCTAGGATTAAAGCGTGCGCCCACCACGCCCGGCTTAAAGTTGTTTTTTTTTTTAAGATGCGAAGAAGCAGGGTGTGGAGTAGTATGCCTTTAATCCCAGCTCAGAGGCAGAGGCAGGGCGATTCTCTTGAGTTTTGAGGCCATCCTGGTCACATTGTGAGTTCCAGGACAGCTGGGGCTACGAAAGATCTCATCTCAACACATCCCCCCTCAAAAAAAAAAAAAAAAGACAATGATAAATGGGGAGAGCTATAGAGAAAGACACCTAACATGTCAGCCTCTGGCCGTCTCCATGTGTATACACATGGGTGAGTGCCACATGCATGTGAATGAATGCCAACACACACATGCTCATCGCCAGATGGTGTGTGGGGTGGGGTACAGAGACAGGTGAATCCTTGAGGCTCTATGGCCAGCCAGCCCAACCTAGCCAGCCCAAGAGAGACCCTGTCTCACAAAGTAAGGTGAAGGGCACCTGATGAGTAAAACACAAGGTTGACTTCTGGGACACACACACACACACACACACACAAGTACATTGTTGAGTGTATGAGTGTGAGACTAGGAAAACTGTTTTTTTTCTGTCTCTTGCACAGCTTTGTTATATGACCAAGGACTGGTTAAGTAGACCAGATGCCCAATTTCAGTGAGCTCCTGCAGAGTACCAGCTCTTCTGATGCTGCAGACATACCAGGGAATGGAGGGCCCCCGCCTTCCTTGGTGCCTTTTTTTTTTTTTTTTTTATTTCTGTATGTGTATGAATGTACTGTCTGCATGCAAGTGTGTGCACCCGTGTCGTGCAATGCCGTGGAGGTCAGAAGAGGGTGTCGGATTTCCCCTGGAACTGGAGTTCTCCTGGAATTGGAGTTCCAGACGGTTCTCAGCCGCCATGTGGGTGCTGGGGATCGAACCCGGGTCCTCTGTAAGAGCGGTCGGCGCTCTTAACCGCTAGGCCATCTCTCCAGCCCCGCCTTTGTTTTAAAAAGGGAAAGGCAGACTACGATAACCAGCAGCAAAAGGCAGCGTGGGCTGTGTTCAAGAACAGTAAGCACAGATTGGGACATAGCTCAGTGATGGAGATGTGTTTGGGCATATGCTGAGGAGAGAGTCAGCGGGACTTGCTGGCAGATTGGATGTGGGTGTGAGGGACAAGAAGACAGACGAGAATGCAGCTGACACATGAGAAATGGTAGAGGCGGGTGGAAAAGAGGGAGGAGACCAGAAACTCGGGTTTGGAAGTCTACCAGATCCCCAAGAGAGAACCATTTTTTGTTTTGTTTTGATTTGGTCTTTTTGAGACAGGGTCTCCCTGTAGCCCAAGCTGGCCTGAAACTCACTCTGTAGACCGGCTGGCCTGGAACTCACAGAGACCTGCCTGCCTCTGCCTCCCAAGTGCTGGGATTAAAGGTATGTGCCACCACGCCCTGCTTCTTTCACGTCTTAAAAAAAATTTGAGGGAGGCTGGAGAGATGGCTCAGCAGTTAAGAGCACCGACTGCTCTTGCAGAGGACCCAGGTTCAATTCCCAGCACCCCATGGCAGATAAGAATGGTCTTTAATCAGTACCAGGGGAATCCGACACCCTCTTCTGACCTCCGCAGCACTGCACGACACAGGTGCACCAACCTACATGCAGACAGTACATTCGTATACATAAAAAATAAAAATTAAAAAAAAATTTTAGGTGTTTGTTTTGTTTTGTTTTTGTCATCATTTCTGCTTGCCATAGAATTTCAGAAGGCTTCATGAAACTCTTTCCTGCTTTTCAGGTGTGGGAATTGGTGTCGTCCATGCTGGGTACGAGAGACGCCTGGCCCATCACCTGGGAGCACACAGCACCCCCTCCATCCTAGGAATCATAAATGGGAAAGTCTCCTTCTTCCACAATGCAGTCGTCCGGGAGAACCTGCGGCAGTTTGTGGAAAGTCTTCTTCCAGGGAACTTGGTAGAGAAGGTAAGTGTGTCAGAGGACAACTGGGCCACTGACTGCTCAGAACTTTGCCGCCCTCGTAGGCCTGACTTCTACTCTGAGCAGCCAAGACACATACCAGCTGATTACTCACAATAATTCATTTAAATGAAGCCTGTGGGAGACTGAGATTGAAGCAGGTGGAATACAGAGCCAGGGAGAATTCACTGCTATTTATAACCAGCTTGCAGACTCCACCCGGTCACAGGAATTTGAGCCTAAAGCCACTGACTGCTTTCTGAACAACAAAAGTTTAGATCATGTGTCAGGACTTCTGCTCATGCATCTGCTTCTGGCACATACTGTCTTAGAAAAATATTCAAATCAGATTACATTTTAAAAAGCAAACAACAGGGCTGGAGAGATGGCCTAGCTGTTAAGAGCGCCGACCGCTCTTACAGAGGACCCGGGTTCGATCCCCAGCACCCACATGGCGGCCGAGAGCCATCTGAAACTCCAATTCCAGGAGAACTCCAGTTCCAGGGGAATCCGACACCCTCTTCTGACCTCCGCGGCATTGCACGACATGGGTGCACAGACTTGCATGCAGACAGTACACTCATACACATACAGAAATAAATAAAATTAATAAAAAAATTAAAAAAAAAAAAAAGCAAACAACAACAACAAAAAAACAGTCCAGTGTGGTAGTATATGCCATTAATCCCAGCACTAAGGAGTGAGAGGCAGGTGGGTCTCCGTGAGTTCAAGAGCAGCCTCATCCTCATAGTAAGTTTCAGGCCAGCTATTTATTTGGGGGGGGGCCAGTCTTTTCGAGACGGGGTCTCCCTGTAGCCCCAGCTATCCTGAAACTCACTCTGTAGACCAGGCTGGCCTTGAACTCACAAAGATCCGCCTGCCTCTGCTTCCCAAGTGCTAGGATTAAAGGCGTGCGCCACCACGCCCACCCGAGTATGCACTATTCTATTTTTTATATTTATTTATTTATTTTTTTTTTAATTTTATTTATTTCTGTATGTGTATGAATGTACTGTCTGCATGCAGGTCTGTGCACCCGTGTCGTGCAATGCCGCGGAGGTCAGAAGAGGGCGTCGGATTCCCCTGGAACTGGAGTTCTCCTGGAATTGGAGTTTCAGACGGTTCTCGGCCGCCATGTGGGTGCTGGGGATCGAACCCGGGTCCTCTGTAAGAGCGGTCGGTGCTCTTAACCGCTAGGCCATCTCTCCAGCCCGTATTTTTTTTATATTTAAATACAACAATTTTGTTTTGTTTTTCAATCATCTTAGAGTGGGGATCAGATGGAATGGGAAAGGTCTCTTAATTAGCTTTAAATCATTCTATTATCATCCACACAGAGGGGACATACAGGTGTTTCCACCATGGGTTGTTTGTTTGTTTGTTTGTTTTGGTCTTTCTGAGACAGGGTCTCCCCATAGCCCCAGCTGTCCTGGAACTCACTTTGTAGACCAGGCTGGCCTTGAACTCACAGAGATCCGCCTGCCTCTGCCTCCCAAATGACCATCTTTCATAGGACAGATGTTGGCTGGGCTTAGCTTACAGGGCCAGAGGGAATCGCAGACTTCTAAAGTGGGCATCACAGACTCCTAAAGTGGAAAGAGGGTATCATGCTAGGCAAGCACACTTTTGGAAATACCTGCTGTGCTAGTTGAAGAATACTGAAGTGTCCAGGACACCGCAGGCAGCTCCCGGTGAGCACTGGCCCCTCTGTCATGATTCTGGAGCTCTTCCCACGAACTGGAAAGGGCTTCCAGCCAGCAGCAGCTCCTGAACTGGATTTGCAAGGTGAAAAGAAAAGGAAGGAGAGAGGAGCAGGCCGCAGCAGTCTGGGGATATGGAGGCCTGCTCTGTGGAAAGAAGCACATTGGTGACCAGGGCAGGAAGCAGCTCTGGGGATACCGGAGTCTCACTGGCGACCTCAGGGCACTTCCCAGTCCTTTAAGGAACTTGGACTTGACCTGAAGGTACTGGAAGTTCTTTAAGGGTCTGAGCAGAGGGGTGAAGCGGATTGGGTTTCTTGTGGACTATTCTGGGTACAATATGGTATGATGGACTTTTGGAACCACTATGAAAACTTTTAGCTAGAAATTTAATTTATGTTTTATCTGTGCTCTCAGGAATTGTTTTGTTTTGTTTGTTTTGTGACAGGTTCTCCCTATAGCCCCAGCTGACCTGGAACTCACTGTGTAGACCAGGCTGGCCTTGAACTCTGCCTCCCGAGTGCTGGGATTAAAGGCATGTGCTACCACGTCCAGCTCAGGAGTATTTTAAGACAAGCGGAAAAAGTTATCAATTTAGATGGCAATAAATGAAATTATGTAATGTGTATTAGGACAGGCCACCCTATTTTTATTTAAGCCACTTTTTTGTGTGTGTGTAATTTTTTGAGACAGGTTCTCCCTTTAGTCTCAGGTAGCCTGGAGCTCGCTATGTAGACCCTAGGCTGGCCTTGAACTCACAGAAATCTGCCTGCCTTTGCCTCCCAAGTGCTGGGATTAAAGGTGTGTGGCCGAAATACACAAAGCATCAATAAAAAAATGAAAATTTAAAAAAAAAGCCTGAACTGAATTGGAAAATGATGTATGAAATACACAAAGCATCAATAAAAAATGAAAATTAAAAAATAAAAATAAATAAATAAATAAAGGTGTGTGACACCACGCCTGGCTTAAGCCATTCTATTTTTTTTTTTTTTTGTATGTGTATGAATTTTTTTTTTTTTTTTGTATGTGTATGAATGTACTGTCTGCATGTAGGTTGGTAGGACCTGTGTCATGCAATGCTGCAGAGGTCAGAAGAGGGTGTCGGATCCCCCTAGAACTGGAGTCAAAGATGGTTCTCAGCCACCATATGGGTTCTGGGGATCAAACCCAGGTCCTCTGCAAGAGCAGTCGGTGCTCTTAACTGCTAGGCCATCACTCCAGCCCCATGCTTAAGCCATTTTATTTTATTTTTTTTATTTTTTTTATTTCCATATGTGTATGAATGTATTGTCTGCATGCAAGTCTGTGCACCCGTGACGTGCAATGCCGCGGAGGTCAGAAGAGGGTGTCAGACTCCCCTGGAACTGGAGTTCTCCAGGAATTGGAGTTACAGAAGGATCTCAGCCACCATGTGGGTGCTGGGGATCGAACCCAGGTCCTCTGCAAGAGCGGTCGGCGCTCTTAACCACTAGGCCATCTCTCTAGCCCCTTAAGCCATTTTAAAAAGAGCAAGTGTTGGGGCTGGAGAGATGGCTCAGCGGTTAAGACACAGGTTCGATTCCCAGCACCCACATGGCGGCTGAAAACCGTCTTTAACTCCAGTTCCAGGGGAATCCAACACACCCTCTTCTGACCTCCACAGCATTGCACAACATGGGTGCACCAACCTACCTGCAAACAGTACATTCATACACATAAAATAAATAAATAAATAAATAAATAAATAAATAAATAAATAAATAAATAGCAAGTGTTGCATGTCTTCTGCAGTTGTATAAATAAAGCGCACTCTAAGGATCTGTTGGGAGAGGCCCTGGGCCTCCAGCACTCAGAAGAACCAGCACACTCTATAATGAAACAGAACAAGACTGGGAGTGTAACCCAATATAGAGTGCTTGCCTAGCATGCCTGACACTGTAGGTTCACTCTCCAGTCCTCCCAAAAAAAGAATCAACTCCAGGAATAACTCTGTAATACAGTCAGTAATTGATTCATATAGGATTATAATTTCAATCTGTAATAGTAGAAACAAGAGACTGGAGAGATGACTCAGCAGTTAAGAGCACTTGCTGCTCTTCCAGAGGATCCAAAGTTAGTTCCCAGTGCCCACCTCAGACAGCTCACAACCACCTATAACTCTAGCTCCAGGTCATCTGATGACCTGTTCTGCCTTCTGCAGGCATCTGCACTCGTGCACAAAGACACACACATGCACATAATTCAGAATAAAATGCATCTTTGTTTGTTTGTTCATTTTGTTCTGAGTCAGGGTCTCTGTAGCCCTAGCTGAGATTAAAGGCATCTGCTACCACACTTGGTATAAAGCATATCTTTAGGGAAAAAAAAAAAAAAGAGAGATAAAACTTGCACTTCCATTCTTCCAGTGGCTTTATCAAATTAAGACAAAAAAAAAAATAGTAAAATTGTGCATGCCTGCCTGCGTGAGTGCATGCGTGTATGAGTGTACTGCCTTCAGAGCCCCAAAGTGGGGCTGGACATCCCCTGGAGCTGGATTACAGGTGATGATGATGCTGGAAACTGAACTCTGGTCCTCTGTAAGAGCAACCAGAGGTCTTAACCATGCTACGCTGTCGGGGTTCTTTTTGTTTGTTTGTTTTACTTGTTAATTATTTTCTTTTTTCTAATTTCAGTATTTTTTTTCCTTTATGGATCTTGATCCATTTGTGCTTAGAGGAGAGGAGTGCCAAGCCTTGCTGGTCTGAGAAAGGTTCTTACTCGGTAGCCCAGGCTAGCTTAGAACTCTCCAGCCTGCTGCCTCCTGAGTGCTGATATTACAGCTATGTGCCACCAGTCCAGACTTCTCCACCAGCTTCTTGTTTAGGGGGGTCCTGGAGGTTAGGTCTCACACCTAGGCTGGGCATGGTGATGCACGCCTTTAATCCCAGCACTCAGGAGGCAGAGATAGGCGGATCTCTGTGAGTTCAAGGCCAGATGGGGTTATAGGGAGACTCTGTCTCAAAAAGACCAAAAAAAAAAAAAAAAAAAAGAAAAGAAAAAAAGACTAAAAAAAGATTTGTATTCTTTGAGAATTTATTGCAATATATTTTGATCCTATTCCCCCCTCACTGCTCCCCTCTTTCCAGATCCACCCTCAACTCCCTAAGCNCTTTTCGAGACAGGGTTCCCTGTATCCCCAGCTGTCCGTTTGGAACTGCATCTCTGTAAACTATTTAGGCTGCCTTGAACTCACAGCTCCAAGATCCACCTCGCTCCCTGCCCTCCCACAGTGCTAGGATTAAACTTAAAGGTGTTTTGTGCCCAAAATATCATATCTGTGTTTTCTTCTATTTAGCATCATTTTTCTCCATTCTTGGATTCTAATTCCCTTTCCACTACCCTTCTTACAGAGAGGCTTCAAACATTAAAGGTTCCCTTCTTTTTCTTCTCTTTTTGGTCCTTTTTCCCTTTTCATCCTTTCCTTTTTATTTCTTCTCACCACTCCCAACTAAAAATCTTAGTCGGTGATGATTGCTCTTAGGGGTTTTCTTTGTCTTGGCTTTCTCCCTGAATTGGCCTCTGGACGTTCACTATATTTCTTCCACCTCTGGCTTACCACTGTTCTAGTTGATGTGAAGGAGGACGAGAGGACATAGCTACGTGTCTAAAAGTATCTATGTCGAGCTTGTTAGTGTGTCCGTAGGCGAAATAACCTCTTTTGACTATGAACATCAAGAACTGTACATTATATCGCTTATTACTGTCTTCTGTGAGTTAGTTCAAGGCCCGCCTGGGTCTTACATAGTGAGTTCCAGTACACCTGGGCTACAGATGACCCGGACTCATAAAGACCAAACAAACAAAAATTAGAAAATAATGAAACCCACAATCAACTCTGCACATTGGGAAGTGAACCCAAGGCCTGTGTGTGGTAAGCACACACTTTTATCACAGAGCCCAATCCATCTTCTCCACAGGCAGTCTTTTACCCCAAGTCAAAAGGAAATTTTGATACTATGATTTTTAATAAGAAACATACAAGGAGGGTGTCTTTTTCCGGTTGGCACACACCTCTAGCCAGCCTCAAGCAGGTAGAAGCAGATAGCATCCACTGGGCGATCAAAGACATCCTGTATACACAGCAAAGTCCAGGAACAGCTAGGGCTTTATGAGGATGATTCCTTGTTTCCTGAAAGGTCAATCACGTATCACCTATATCAAAACAGCAAAAGAAAAAAGCGTTACTCTGCTCATCTCAGATCTTTCTTTGGAATGAGAAACTCGCTGATCGTCAAGCGCTATCTCGGTCGCTGACAGCTGTTCTCTTGACAGCTGGTGCTTTAATCACAGCGCATAAGGGGTTGGGGCAGAGAGGGCAAAAGCGATCAGAAGTCAAGGTCAGCATCCATGTACATGGCACTTGAGAAAACACCCAGGCTACATGAGAATTTCTATTCAAAAAAATAAAGGAAAACAAGAACTCTATGGTGTTCATTCCCAGTTCCTGAGAAGTTAGGGGTACTAAGGAATGGTCTATTCTATGCTGGTCTTTTAGGCTACTAAGGAATGTTCTATTCTATGTGGTCTTTTTTTTTAAAGATTTTTTTTATTTTAGTTGGTGTGGGGGTGGACACCTTAATCCAGCACTCAGTAGGCAGAAGAGGCAGGTGGGTCCTGTAAGCTCAAGGCCAGCCTGGTCTACATAATGAGTTTCAAGGCCAGCTGGGATTACAGGGAAACCCTTGTTCTCAAAATTTTTTTTTTGTCTTATTATATTGTATGTATATGAAGGTTTTGTTATATGTATCATTTACCACATTTGTGTGCCTGGTGCTTTAGGAGGCCAGAGAGGGCATAAGAATCCTTGAACTGGACCTACAGATAGTTGCGAGCTAGCTGCCAGGCCCTGTGGAACTGGGCAATTGAACTAAGACCTTTGCAGGAGCAGCCAATACTCTTAACCCCTGAAGGCCATCTCTCCAGCCCTAGTATTTGTTACCCTGTGTGTCATAGAGCTTCTAATCTCTTAGAAATTCCAGAGATAGGGGTGTCTTTCTTCTGGAGGTAACTCTTGGTGGGCCCTGGATGGAGGTTGGTCACAGTGAGCCCTGGCCACCATTGGAAGCAGGGGAGTTTCACCCCATTCTCACCTTCCAGGGACGGGAGAAATGAGCTGATCATGTCCACGTGGTGTGTAAAAACTCTTGATGACCTGGTTCAAAACCGTCCGGGTTGGGCTGAATCATTTGTAGTCTCCTTTAAATAACTGGGTGGACATAAGTAGTGTCTCCCTGATCCTCTGAGCCACTATATAGAGGAATCAAACCCAAGGCAGTGGTTAGACCAACCTGAATTACAGCCACTTGTCATAGCACAGTTTTCAACCTGGGACCAGCATTATAAAGCTGAGCTCCTAACCTGTAGGAGCTGACACCATCTCTGCAGCATAGTATCAGAATAGAATCAAATTCTAGGACACCAGCTGCTGTCCACCAGGTGGCTTCTGGGTGAATGAGGAGAGGCCACAAACACTTGGTGTCTGAAATGAAGTATTGTGGCGCAGCTGATAACACATTCACTGCACCAGCATGTGGGGTGGGGAGAAGACTCAGCTGATAACACGTTCACTGCACCAGTGTGTAGGGTGGGGAGATGGGCCAGCTTATAACACTGCATGCTCCAGTGTTTCGGGTCGGGCGATGCTCAGCGATAAAAAACGTTTCACGCACAAGCGTTGAGGAGGACCTGAACTCAGTTCCCACCACTCATGTAAAGCCCAGGACAGCCGGTTGTGTGGCGCACGCCTTTAATCCTAGCACTTGGGAGGGCCGGAGGCCAGCGGATCTTTGTAAAGTTCAAGGCCACAGCCTGGTCTACACAGGAGTGAGTCCAGGACAGCTGGGGCTACCCGGGAGACGAAAAGACCAAAAACAAAAAAAAAAAAAAAAAAAAGACCCAGGACAAAGGCACACATCTTTAACCCAGTGCTGTGATGAGGTGGAGATAGGTGGATCTCAGGGGCTAGTTGTCCAGCCAGTTAGCCAAATGGTGAGCTCACAGTCAGTGAAAGACCCTGTCTTAAAAAATAAGGGGCTGGAGTGATAGTCTAGCGGTTAAGAGTCGACTTGCTCTTGCAGAGGACCCGGGTCTCGATCCCAGCTAAGAACTGTCTGTAAACTCCCCACTTCTTCGAACTCCAGTTCCAGGGAATTGAGACCCTCTTCTGACCTCCGAGGCATTGCACGCACGACACAGGTGCACAAAAACCTACATGCAGACAGTTACACTCATAACATACAAAAAAAATAAATAAAATAAAAAAAAAAATATACGGTGGTAGTCCAGGCGTCGTGGCACATGCATTTAATCCCCCCCAAATTTGTCTCTGACCTACATATGTTCAAATGGCATTTGCATGCCCCTCACAACCAGCCCTTCACACACACACACCCACCACACACACACACACACACACAAAATAACCTAATGGTTTTGTTTTTTGGGTTTTTGTTGTTTTTTGGTCTTTCTAGAGGGTCTCCCTGTAGCTCCGCTGTTCCTGGAAACTCACTCTGTAGAGCAGGCTGGCCTGCAACTCACAAAGATCCGCCTGCTCTGCCTCCAAGTGCTAGGATTAAAGTGTCTGCCACCACACCAGGCCTAAGGGTTTTCTGTTTGGTTTTTTTTTGTTTCCTGCCCTCGTTGCTCCTTGTTTACTGACAGGGCGCGTGCTGCCCCGCTGTTTTTTACGGACTCTCATTGGTTCTCGCCTTCCCATTGCGCTTATCTCAGCATCTCTCGTTAGACTGCTTCCCAGTAGCCGTTTGTCTCTGTGCTTTGACTACTCATTTCTCACAAAGATCCTCAGTCCTCTTGTCTCCGCCTCCCACGTGCTAGGATTAACAGCGGCGCCCACCACGCCCGGCTTAAAGTTGTTTTTTTTTTTTGTATAAGATTATGTTGGAGAATGCTTTTAATTCTAGCTCTTGGGAGGTTGAGGCAAGTGGATCTCTGGGACTTTAATGTTAGTCTGGTCTACATTGTGAGTTCCAGGACCAGTGGGGCTACGAAAGTTCATCTCAACACATCCCCCCTCAAAAAAAAAAAAAAAGACAATGATAACATGGGAGAGCTATAGAGAAAGACACCTAACATGTCAGCCTCTGGCCGTCTCCATGTGTATACACATGGGTGAGTGCACATGCATGTGAATGAATGCACACACACATGCTCATCGCCAGATGGTGTGTGGGGTGGGGTACAGAGACAGGTGAATCCTTGAGGCTCTATGGCCAGCCAGCCCAACCTAGCCAGCCCAAGAGAGACCCTGTCTCACAAAGTAAGGTGAAGGGCACCTGATGAGTAAAACACAAGGTTGACTTCTGGGACACACACACACACACACACACACACAAGTACATTGTTGAGTGTATGAGTGTGAGACTAGGAAAACTGTTTTTTTTTCTGTCTCTTGCACAGCTTTGTTATATGACCAAGGACTGGTTAAGTAGACCAGATGCCCAATTTCAGTGAGCTCCTGCAGAGTACCAGCTCTTCTGATGCTGCAGACATACCAGGGAATGGAGGGCCCCCGCCTTCCTTGGTGCCTTTTTTTTTTTTTTTTTATTTCTGTATGTTTATGAATGTACTGTCGCATGCAAAGTGTGTGCACCCGTTGTCGTGCAATGCCCGTGGAGGTCAGATCAGAAGAGGCGTGTGGATTTCCCCTGGAACTGGCGTTCTCCTGGACTTGGAGTCCCAGACGGTTCCACGCCGCCATGTGGGTGCTGGGGACGACCCCGGGTCCTCTTGTAAGAGAGGTCGGCGCTCTTACGCTAGGCCTCATCTCTCCAGCCCCGCCTTTGTTTTAAAAAGGGAAAGGCAGACTACGATAACCAGCAGCAACAGGCAAGCTTGGGCTGTGTTCAAGGAAACAGTAAGCACATTGATTTGGGACATAGCTCAGTGTGGAGATGTGTTTGGGATATGCTGAGGAGAGAGTCCGCGGGACTGCTGGCAGATTATGTGGGTGTGAGGGACAAGAAGACAGACGAGAATGCAGCTGACACATGAGAAATGGTAGAGGCGGGTGGAAAAGAGGGAGGAGACCAGAAACTCGGGTTTGGAAGTCTACCAGATCCCCAAGAGAGAACCATTTTTTGTTGTTTTAATTTGGTCTTTTTGGGACAGGGTCTCCCTTGTAGCCAAAGCTGGCCTGAAACTACATATGTAGAGCAGGCTGTGGCCTTGAACTCCCGAGACCTTGCTGCCTCGCTCCAAGTGCTGGGGGATTAAAGGTATGTGACACCACGCCCTGCTCTTTCACGTCTTAAAACAAACTTTGATGCGGGAGTCTGGAGAGATTGGCTAGCATTATACGCGACACCGACTGCTCTTGAAGAGGACCAGGTTCAAATTCCCAGCACCCCATGGCAGATAAGAATGGTCTTAATCAGTAACCAGGGGAATCCGACACCCTCTTCTTAACCTCCGCATCACTGCACGACAAGGTTTGCCACCACCAACCTACATGCAGACAGTAACATCGTATATACTATAAAAAAATAAAATTACAAAACAATAAATTTTAGGGGGGTGTTGTTTTGTTTTGTTTTTGTCATCATTTCTGCTTGCCATAGAATTTCAGAAGGCTTCATGAAACTCTTTCCTGCTTTTCAGGTGTGGGAATTGGTGTCGTCCATGCTGGGTACGAGAGACGCCTGGCCCATCACCTGGGAGCACACAGCACCCCCTCCATCCTAGGAATCATAAATGGGAAAGTCTCCTTCTTCCACAATGCAGTCGTCCGGGAGAACCTGCGGCAGTTTGTGGAAAGTCTTCTTCCAGGGAACTTGGTAGAGAAGGTAAGTGTGTCAGAGGACAACTGGGCCACTGACTGCTCAGAACTTTGCCGCCCTCGTAGGCCTGACTTCTACTCTGAGCAGCCAAGACACATACCAGCTGATTACTCACAATAATTCATTTAAATGAAGCCTGTGGGAGACTGAGATTGAAGCAGGTGGAATACAGAGCCAGGGAGAATTCACTGCTATTTATAACCAGCTTGCAGACTCCACCCGGTCACAGGAATTTGAGCCTAAAGCCACTGACTGCTTTCTGAACAACAAAAGTTTAGATCATGTGTCAGGACTTCTGCTCATGCATCTGCTTCTGGCACATACTGTCTTAGAAAAAATATTCAATTCAGCTTAATTTTAAAAAAGCAAAAAACAGGGCTGGAGAGATGTCTTATGATTTTCTCTCGCCAGAGCGCCGACTGCTCATACGGAGGACCCGGGTTCGATCCCCAGCACCCACATGGCGGGCCGAGAGCCATCGAAACTCCAATTCCAGGAGAACTCCAGTTCCAGGGGAATTCCGCACCCTTTCTGACCTCCGCGGCATTGCCCGACGGGTGCACAGACTTGCCATGCCGACAGTACACTCCATACACATACAGGAAATAAATAAAATTAATAAAAAAATTAAAAAAAAAAAAAAGCAAAACAACAACAACCAAAAAAACAGTCCAGTGTGGTAGTATATGCCATTAATCCCAGCACTAAGGAGTGTGAGAGGCAGGGGGGTCTCCGTGAGTTCAAGAGCAGCCTCATCCTCATAGTAAGTTTCAGGCCAGCTATTTATTTGGGGGTGGGGCCAGTCTTTTCGAGACGGGGGTCTCCCTGTAGCCCCCGGCTATCCTGGAACTCCCCACTCCTGTAGGACCAGCTGGCCTTTGAACTCACAAAGATCCGCTGCCTCTGCTTCCCAAGTGCTAGGATTAAAAGGCGTGCGCCACCACGCCCCCCCGAGTATGCACGTCTATTCTCTTTTTTATATTTCATTTATTTATTTATTTTTTAATTTTATTTATTTCTGTATGTGTATGATGTACTGTCTGCCTGCAGGTATGTGCACCCGTGTCGTGCAATGCGCGGCGGTCAGAAGAGGGCGCTAGGATTCCCCTGGAATTGGATTTCTACTGGAATTGGAGTTTCAGACGGTTCTCGGCCGCCATGTGGGTGCGGGGCTCGAACCCGGGTCTCTAAGAGCGGTCGGTGCTCCTTAACCGCTAGGACATCTCTCCAGCCCGTATTTTTTCTTATATTTAATACTACAAACAAACTTGTTTTTGTTTTTCAATCATCTTAGAGTGGGGATCAGATGGAATGGGAAAGGTCTCTTAATTAGCTTTAAATCATTCTATTATCATCCACACAGAGGGGACATACAGGTGTTTCCACCATGGTTGTTGTTTGTTTGTTTGTTTGGTCTTTCTGAGACATGGGCTCCCCATATCCCCAGCTGTCCTGGAACTCAATTTGTAGACCAGGCTTGGCCTTTGAACTCACCAGAGATCCGCCTGCCTCTGCCTCCACATGCATCTTCATAGGGACAGATGTTGGCTGGGCTTAGCTTACAGGGCCAGAGGGAATCGCAGACTTCTAAAGTGGGCATCACAGACTCCTAAAGTGAGAGAAAAGAGGTTGGGGTATCATGCTAGGCAAGCACACTTTTGGAAATACCTGCTGTGCTAGTTGAAGAATACTGAAGTGCCAGGACACCGGCGGACAGTTCACCGGTTGAGCACTGGCCCTCTGTATGATTCTGGAGCTTTTCCCATAATGGAAAGGGGCTTCCAGCCGCAGCAGCAGCTACTGAACTGGATTTGCTAAGGTGAAAAAGAAAAGGAAGAGGGAAAAGCCGCCGCCGAGAGAGCACCCGCCGCAGCAGTCTGGGGATATGGAGGCCTGCTCTGTGGAAAGAAGCACATTGGTGACCAGGGCAGGAAGCAGCTCTGGGGATACCGGAGTCTCACTGGCGACCTCAGGGCACTTCCCAGTCCTTTAAGGAACTTGGACTTGACCTGAAGGTACTGGAAGTTCTTTAAGGGTCTGAGCAGAGGGGTGAAGCGGATTGGGTTTCTTGTGGACTATTCTGGGTACAATATGGTATGATGGACTTTTGGAACCACTATGAAAACTTTTAGCAGTAGAAATTTAATTTATGTTTTACCATGTGCTCTCAGTCGAATTGTTTGTTTTTGTTTTGTTTTTTGTGACAGGTTCTCCTTTAGCCCCAGCTGACCTGGAACTCACTTGTATGTAGACCCGGCTGGCTTGAACTCTGCCTCCCGAGTGCTGGATTAACAGGCAGGTGCTACCACGTCCAGCTTCAGCGGGTATTTTAAGACAAGCGGAAAAAAGAATAAAAACATTAATTTCAATTTAGATGGCACTAAGAAATTGAAATGAAAATTATGTAATGTTGTATTAGGACAGGCCACCTCTGCACTATTTTATTTAAGCCACTTTTTTGTGTGTGGTTGTATCATTTTTTGAGACAGGTTCTCCTTAGTCTCAATGGTAGCCTGAGCTCGTTATTGTAGACCCTAGGTGGCCTTGAACCACAGAAAGAATCTGCCTGCCTTGCCTCCAAGTGCTGGGATTAAAGGTTTTGTTGTGTGGCCGAACCGAATACACCAAATAGCATCAATAAAAAATGGAAAATTTCAAAAAAAAGCCTTGAACTTGATTGGAAAATGATGTTGTATGAAATACACAAAGCCTCAATAAAAATTGAAAAAATTAAACCAAATAAATAAAAATAAATATAATAACTACGGCTGTGGTGACAACACAGCCTGGCTTAAGCCCTTCTATTTTTTTTTTTTTGTATGTGTATGAACGTAACTGTCTTGCAGTTTAGGTTTGTGCAACCGTTGTTGTGCCAATGCTTGGAGGTCAGAAGAGGTCTGGATCCCCCTGTGAACTGGTAGTTCTCCTGGCATTGGAGTTACGAGCTTAGAGGGTTTTCTTAGCCGCCTTTTGGGTGTGGGGATTCGAACCCAGGTCCTCTGCAAGAGAGCAAGTCAGTGCTCTTAACCTTACTGGCTATCTGCTCCAGCCCTATTTTATTTTTAAAGGTGTGACATTATCCAGTGCTTTCTTTTTAATAAATATTTTATTTATTTATTTATTTATTCATTTATTTATTTTATGTGTCTGTACTGTCTGCATGTTAGTTGGTAGGACCTGTGCATGCAATGCTGCAGAGGGTTCAGAAGAGTGGTGTCGGATCCCCTAGTTAGAATGGAGTCAAAAGATGGGTTCTCAGCCACCATATGGGTTTTTGGGGCATCAAACCCAGGTCTCTGCAAGAGCAGGTCCGGTGCTCTTAACTGCTAGGCATATCCTCCAGCCCCATGCTTAAGCCATTTTATTTTACTTTTTTTTTTTTTTTATTTCCATTATGTGTTGAATGTAATGTCTGCATGCAAGTCTGTGCACCCGTGACGTTGCAACTTGCCGCGGACGTCAGAAGCAGGTGTCAGACTCCCTGGAAACTGGAGTTCGTCCCTGGAATTGGAGTTTTTTTCAGATGCTTCTCGGCCACCATGTGGGTGCTGGGGAATCGAAACGGGTCTCTGCAAGAGCGCGTCGGCGCTCTTTAAACACTAGGCCATCTCTCTAGCCCCCTTAAGCCATTTTAAAAAGAGCCAAGTGTTTGGGGCTGGAGAGTGAGATGGCTAGCGTTTAAGGACACAGGTTCTAGAGTTCCCAGGCACCCACATGGCGGTGAAAAAAACCGTCTTTAACTCCAGTTCCTAGGGGGGAATCCATACCCACCCTCTTCTGACCTCCACAGCATTGCACCAACATGTGGGCACCCAAACTACCTGCAAACACGCTACATTCATACACATAAAATAAATAAATCACTAAATTCAATACATAAATAAATAAATTAATTAAACTAAATAAATAGCCAAGTGTTGCATGTCTTCTGCAGTTGTATAAATAAAGCGCACTCTAAGGATCTGTTGGGAGAGGCCCTGGGCCTCCAGCACTCAGAAAAAACCAGCACACTCTATATATGAAACAGAACACAGACTGGGAGTGTAACCCAATATAGCGTTGCTTGCCTAGCATGCCTGACACTGTAGGTTCACTCTCCAGTCCTTCCCAAAAAAAGAATCAAACTCCAGGAATAAACTCTGTCCAATACAGTCAGTAATTGATTCATCTAGGTATGCGGATTATAATTTCACATCTGTAATGTAGAAACACAGAGACTGGAGGAGGATCACGCACGCACTTTAAGGAGCACTTGCGCTCTCTCAGGGATCCAAGCGTTCGTTCCGGAGCCACCCTCAGACCCCTCACAACACCTTCATACCTAGCTCCAGGTCATCTGATGCCCTCTCCTGCCTCTGCAAGGCACTTGCCATGCACTCCACACACAGAACACACACATGCACCAATAATTCAGAATAAAATGCATCTTGTTTGTTTGTTCATTTTGTTCTGAGTCAGGGTCTCTGCTAGCCCTGCTGAGATTGTAAAGGCATTCTGTTACACACTTGGTTATAAAGCAATTCTTTAGGGAAAAAAAAAAAAAAAAAGAGAGTATTATAAAACATTGCATTCCATTCTTCTCAGTGGCTTTATCAAATTAAGACAAAAAAAAAATAGGTAAAAATTCGTGCTCATGCCTGCCTGTCGTGAGTGCATGGGTGTTGAGTTGTACTGCCTCAGGCCCCAAAGTGGGGGCCGAATCCCTGGAGCTGGTTTAACCAGGTGGATGTGTGCTGGAATGAACCTGTGTTCCTCTGTAAGAGCAACCAGAGGTCTAACCATGTCTACGCTGTCGGGTGTTCTTTTTGTTTGTTTGTGGTTACTGTTAATATTTTCTTTTTTCTAATTGATCAGTTTTTTTTTTCCTTTATGGATCTGATCCATTTGTGTTAGAGGGAGGAGGGCCAAGCCTTGCTGTGTCTGCGAAAGGTTCTTACTCGGTAGCCCCAGGCTAGCTTAGAACTCTCCCAGCCTGTTGCCTCCTGAGTGCTTGATATTACAGCTATGTGCCACCAGTTCCAGACTTCTCCACCAGCTTCTTGTTTAGGGGGGTCCTGGAGGTTAGTCTCCACCCTAGGCTGGCATGGTGCAGGCCGCCTTTAATCCCAGCATCAGGAGGCATGAGATAGGCGGATCTCTGTGAGTTCAAGGGACCAGATGGGGTTATAGGGAGACTCTGTCTCAAAAAGACCAAACAAAAAAAAAAAAAAAAAAAAAGAAAAGAAAAAGAAACATTGAAGCTAACATTCTATTTCTTTTTCTTTTTCTGATATAAGGTTACAAATAACAACTACGTCAGATTCCTATCTGGCTGGCAACAGGAAAACAAGCCACACATCCTCCTGTTTGACCAAGGGCCCACTGTGCCACTGCTGTACAAGGTACGTTATACGCCACAAGAATGTTCCCAAATTCTAGGGAGGAAGTAAGCTCTGAGTTGGAACTGGGAGCCTGGTTGTCTTTGTGTAAATTGGGCAGCCCTAATTTAAAGAAAAATCCCAAATCTGAGAACTCTGGAGCACCAATATAATGCCAGGTCAGAGTCCATACACAGGCACCTAAAACATAAAATTACCTTCATGGCATGTGTAAGGTATATATGAAACCGGGGAGGAGCACTTGAAGATCAAAGGCTGTACCTGGCTGCCTTGTATTGAGCACTGGTTACTGCTCTACTTCCACATAAATGACATCCACATGTGATGTCATTTAACTCCTAGAAGAACCAAATACAGGGATACTATGTGCATTTTGTCTATCAACAACTGAGACTCACTGGTAGGGCAGCAGGACCAGGATCCCCTGCAGCCTAGTCCGCGTGTGACACCATCCCAGCCAGTGTACTACCTGCCGCACACTACAAGCCAATTTCAATAAGATTATTTTGCTTTTTGGGGTTTTTTTTTTTGTCTTTTCGAGACAGGGTCTCCCTGTAGCCCCAGCTGTCCTAGAACTCTGTAGATCAGGCTGGCCTTGAACTCACAAAGATCCACCTGCCTCTGCCTCCCAAGTGCTAGGATTAAAGGCATGTGTCACCATGCCCGGCTTATTTTGTTTTTTTTGTTTTGTTTTTTTTTTAATTTTATTTATTTTTGTATGTGTATGAATGTACTGTCTGCATGTAGGTCTGTGCACCCGTGTCGTGCAATGCGGAGGAGGTCAGAAGAGGGTCTCAGATTCCCCTGGAACTGGAGTTCTCCTGGAATTGGAGTTACAGACGGTTCTTAGCCACCATGTGGGTGCTGAGGATCGAACCTGTGTCCTCTGCAAGAGCAGTCGGTGCTCTTAACCGCTAGGCTATCTCTCCAGCCCCTATTTTGCTTTTTCTAGCACCATCTTGCCCTCACTGTGACATGAGGTGGCAGATGAGTGTCCTGATCATGGGCATATTCACTGCCATCTGACACAATTTGGTGGCAGATAATTCTTCAAATATTGTCTGCCTCACACAGAGGCCAGATTTCAATATGATGATGATATTTTGCTTTGTCTCTGAGAAAAGTAGTTGTCTTTATGTTTTTTAGTTTAGTTTTTGTGTGTAGAATACCCTAGGGTTCCTGGAAGTGTGTGAGGGCAAGGAAGACCCTCAAGGCTGTATAGCTGTCCACCTATCCCCAACCATTGAGAAGAACAGGTCTGGCTTGCTTTGTACGTTAGAGGTCAAACTGATTTTCCTCTCTCACTGTTATACCCTCACAGTTGACTGCTTTTGCATACAAAGACTATTTATCATTTGGATATGTGTATGTTGGCTTGAGAGGAGTGGAAGAGATGACCAGACAGTACAACATCAATGTCTATGTCCCCACCATGCTGATCTTCAAAGAGCACATAAATAAGCCAGCTGACTCGATCCAGGTATGTGAGATTCACCTTGTGTCAAGACCATCTTCGTTTTACCTCAGCCTTCATGTAGGTAAGCAACAGAACTGAACACAGCCAGTCTGTGATCTCAGCCCTGGCAGGTGGAGGCAGAAGATCAGTTCCAGATCATCCTTAACTACATAGTGAGTTTTAGGCCAGCCTGGGCCACAATAAAAGTTTGTCTTTAAGAAAGGAGAGGGCTGGAGAGATGGCTCACTGACTGCTCTTGCAGAGGACCTGGGTTTGATTCCCAGCACCCACATGGTGGCTAAGAACTATCCTTAACTCCTGTTCCAGGGGAATCCGATGCCCTCTTCTGACCTCTGTGGCATTGCATGACATACATGCAGGCAGGCAATATACTCATACACATAAAATAATAAAGAAAAGAAAGGAGAAAGGGAGAAAAGGAAATAGGGAGGGAGAGAGCGAAGAAAAGCGAGGAGGGTGGCTGAGTGGGGAAAGGTGCTTGAAGCAAGCCTGACCACCTGAGTTGTCGGGACCCTCATGGTAGAAGAGCACAGACTCTATAGATGAGTCTTTGAATGTACACACACTCATCACACACACAAATAAGCAAATAAATGGAAGAAAAAGAAGGAGGGAGGGAGATGGGAGGAAAAGAAGTATTGAACAAAGCAGGAATGGAGAAGGTGAAACTTGTTTGCCATCTTCCTGCAGATGCAAAAAAATTTTAAACTAGGGCTTCTTGGGTATTTTATTTATTTTTGTATGTATATGAGTGTACTGTCTGCATGTAGGTTTGTGCACCTGTGTCGTGCAATGCCATGGAGGTCAGAAGAGGGTCTCGGATTCCCCTGGAACTGGAGTTCTCCTGGAATTGGAGTTACAGACGGTTCTCCGCCACCATGTAGGTGCTGGGGATCGAACCCGGGTCCTCTGCAAGAGCAGTTGGTACTCTTAACGGCTAGGCATCTCTCCAGCCCCGGCTTCTGGTGTTTATCTGACATGCTGGGGTTTTGGAGGAGGGAGTTGTTTGGTTTTTGTTTGTTTGTTGTTTTGAGACAGAATCTCCCTGTAGCCCCAGCTGGCCTAGAACTCAGAGATTTGCCTGCCTTTGACTTCTGAGTGCTGGGATTAAAGGTTTCAGCAGTGAGCAAAGTCAACAGAGTTCCCCACCCTGAATCCTCACTGGGGAACACAGCAAAATACAGACTTGTGGTAGTGTGCTGCACAGTACTGGGAGCTAAGGGGAAAGGTAGGCAGGAAGGAGTAGTGAGCACTGGGGAGAAGGTAGCTGTATAGTGAGACCTAAAAGGGGGTGGGATGGGGTGTAGCTAGCTTGGAAGAGTGTTTGTCTAGTATGCACAAAGTTCCTGGTTCAATTCCCAGCCCTGTATAAACCACATATAAACCAGGTATGGTTTTATAGACCTGTGATCCCAGCCCTCGGGAGATAGAGGTAGAGTTAGGAGGATCAGAAGTTCAAGGTCATCCACTAACATAGTGAGTTCCAGACCAGTCTGGGTTACATCACACCCTGTCTCAGAAGATTTTTAAAGAGGCAGTAACAGGCTGGGCGTGGTGGCACACGCCTTTAATCCTAGCACTTGGGGGGGCTGGAGAGATGGCCTAGCGGTTAAGAGCGCTGACCGCTCTTACAGAGTACTCGGGTTCGATCCCCAGCACCCACATGGCGGCTGAGAACCGTCTGAAACTCCAATTCCAGGAGGACTCCAGTTCCAGGGGAATCTGACGCCCTCTTCTGAACTCCGAGGCATTTCACGACACGGGTGCACAAACCTACATGCAGACAGTGCATTCATACACATACAAAAATAAATAAAATTAAAAAAATAATTAAATAATCCTAGCACTTGGGAGGCAGAGGCAGGCGGAACTTTGTGAGTTCAAGGCCATCCTGGTCTACAGAGTGAGTTCCAAGACAGCTGGGGCTACAGGGAGACCCTGTCTCAAAAAGACCAATAAAAAAAAAAAAAAAAAAAAAAGAGGCAGTAACAGGAGGTAGAAATTGGAAGGCTATTAATGTGTCATTGACCAGGTAGTGGCCAAAGTCAAGTCCTTGCAGAGTGGCATCTCCCCCACATGGTATGTAAAAAAAAGAAAAGGGGCAAGAACAAAACTGGACAGCCACCAGCAAATAAAAAGGGGGGCTGAGGGGACAGAGGGAGCCGAGCAAGCCAGAAGGAAGACAGGCCAGAGTGGATATTTTTTGGTTTTGATTTTGTTTTTTGTTTTTTTTTGTTTTGTTTTGGTCTTTTCGAGACAGGGTCTCCATTTAGCCCCAGCTGGCCTGGAACTCTCTCTAGACCAGGCTGGCCTTGAACTCAAAGATTCACCTGCCTCTGCTTCCCGAGTGCTAGAATTAAAGGCGTGCGCCACCATGCCCAGTGTGTAATTTACTTTTAAATTTGAGACAGGGTCTCATTGTATACCAGGCTAACCTCAAACTAATGGCTGGGATTCTAGGCATGCACCACCATGCCCTAGTCATTAATTCTCTCTATGGGCATTTGGTGGCTCCCCAGAGTAGCACTACCTGAACGTCACCCTTGCTGTTCTGCACCTGAGCACACGTGCTCTAAGACAGCAGTGCCAGAGTGGCCACTCCCAGGGCCCTGGTGCATTCTTAGAGACCCTCCCTCAGGAAGGCGTGCAGCTCACTGGCGGAGCACAGGCTTAGCATGAGAGGCCCTGGGTTTCTTCCCCACTCCACAAAGGGAAGAAGAGGAAGTCTGTAAAATCAAACCTGTCTGCGTGATTATACCCAGATGAAATTTGTCTCTTTCCATGAGCATGCTTAAATAAACCATACAATGGTAGGCAAAGCTGTGCAGACTCCAGGAAGGCGCCAGGCTGCCGTCATCTCTATGCCCCACCCCAACACCCTGCACCACTGCAGGGACAGACCCAGCACTGACTTCCAATCCTTGATGGGCAGTAAGAAACACAGGTTTTCATAAAATACACACACACACACACACACACACACACACACACACACACACACCAGTACACATCTCTATGGTGTTTTAATTGTTCTTTTTGTTTGAGATAGTCTCGTTCTGTTGCTCAGGCAGGTCCCAGATTCTTGGGCTCAAGTGATGCCCCTACCTCATATTCTCAAGTAGCCAGGACTAGAGGTAGGGACAGTTTGAGGGATGAAATGTGATGAAACTGGAAGCAAACATACAGCCACCTGTCTGCCAAAATACCAAGGCTATCTTGAGGACAAGTGCTTTCCCTGGGACTCAGTCCACTCACTGCCTTTTAAGCTTGTCCTAGTCTGTCTTCCATTGCTGTGACAAAACACTGACCGACACCAACTTGGGGAGGAAAGGGTTTATTCGGCTTACATCTCCTGGGTCACAGTTCATCACTTAGGGAGCCCAAGACAGGAACTCAGGGCAGGAACCTGGAGGCAGGAGCTGAAGCACAGGCCATGGAGGAATCTGTTTCCTGGCTTGCTCGCTCCTGGCTTGCTCTCTGGCTCATGCCCAGCCTGCCTTCTTATACTGTCACTGCTCAACAATCAAGACAATACACCACAGATGTGGCCACAGGCCAATCCAATGGAGCCAATTCCCCAACCGAGGCTCCCTCAACCCAGGTGTGTCAAGTTGACACCAAAGCTATCCAGCACAATTGACCCCTTGTCAACTTGACACACAAAAACATCACTATTAAACCACCTTTCCAGTTCTTATCCCCAAAGTATGATGTTAACACTAATCACAACCTAAGACAGTACATCCTTAAAAGCCCCACAGTCCTTAAAATGTCCAAACACTTAAAAGTCCAGTCTATTAAAAGTCTCTTAACTGTGGGCTGCTGTAAAATCCAAAACAAGTACTGTCTTATTTCAAAGGGAAGAATCAGGCACTCTCAAACAAAACCTAAGTCCAGCAAGTAGCTC
Organism: Rhizomys pruinosus; assembly: GCA_009823505.1. Lineage (NCBI taxonomy): Eukaryota > Metazoa > Chordata > Mammalia > Rodentia > Spalacidae > Rhizomys > Rhizomys pruinosus. The sequence goes on from VZQC01007472.1 coordinate 298,106, forward strand.
AAGGCTGGACACCTGGGATTCACTCACGATCTTCTGGGCTCCAAAGGGTCTCGGCAGCTCCCCCTCTCCGACTCTGCCGTCCGTGGCACACTCATCTCGCAGGCCCAGGCCGACTCCATTCTACACCTACCGCTGCTCTTGGTGGTCGTCCCAGGGTACCGGCATCTCCAAAAAGCTGGGGTCGCTACTGAAACTGAGGCAGCACCTTCACCAATGGTCTCTTCTGACCTCTCCTGGTGCAAAGCCTCAGCTTCTCTCCATGACCCCTGCAATCCTGGGGTCTTCACAGCAACCGAGGTGCACTTCCACCAATGGTCTTTCCTGACCTCTCACAGTGCCAAGCCTCGGCTGCTCTCTGTGACCCCCTCAAATTTCAACACCGGAACCATATAGGAGACTCTTACACGTTACCAAGTCCGGCTTCTGGCTCGAGATGGAGGCTCAGGCCCTTTCTGGGTCACAGCTTCTGTGTGCTGACCTTGAAGATATTCTCCCCAGAAGATTTCACCTCAGTGATGCTGGTCTCTTGTTACTTACAGCTGATTTTTCAGCCCCAGCTAACCAGCATCAATTGCCCCAGTACCACAAAAGTTTCACTTCAGGTTCTGGTCTCTTGTTACTTACAGCTGATTCTCCACAGCCCCAGCTGACCAGAACCCACAGATTACACAGTCCTGATGATCTCTGCTCTCCTTTGAAACTAGAAACTTCACAAGCCAGGCCTCCATCTTCTACAACTCCTTCAGCAAAACTGCTCCAAGCTCCACAGCAACAATCTTTAGGCATTCAATGATCTTCCCAGCCCAAAGTTCCAAACGCCTCCACAATCCTTCCCCAAAACACCAAGGTCAGGTCTGTCACAGCAATACCCCACTCGTCTGGTACCAATTTCTGTTCTAGTTTGTCTTCCATTGCTGTGACAAAACACTCTGACCAACACCAACTTGGGGAGGAAAGGGTTTATTCAGCTTACATCTCCTGGGTCACAGTTCATCACTTAGGGAGCCCAAGGCAGGAACTCAGGGCAGGAACCTGGAGGCAGGAGCTGAAGCACAGGCCATGGAGGAATGCTGTTCACTGGCTTGCTCCCCTGGCTCATGCCCAGCCTGCCTTCTTATACGGTACACAACAACCTGCCCAGGGTGGCACCACTCATTGTGGGCTGGGCCCTCCCACACTGCTCGACCATCAAGACAATACTCCACAGATGTGGCCACAGGCCAATCCAATGGAGCCAATTCCCCAACCGAGGCTCCCTCAACCCAGGTGTGTCAAGTTGACACCAAAGCTATCCAGCACAAAGCTGCAGTGCTTTCATTTGAAAGAATAATTGATAAACACTCTGGTCATTTAGACTGGGATCGTTTTTCCATAGACATTTTCAGAAAAAATGAATGAAGTCAAACAGGCTCCTTAAGAAACAACCACAGTGGCTGGAGGGATGGCCTAGTGGCTAAGAGCGCCAACTGCTCTTGCAGAGGACCCGGGTTCGATCCCCAGCACCCTCATGGCGGCTGAGAACCGTCTGTAACTCCAATTCTAGGAGAACTCCAGTTCCAGGGGAATCTGAGACCCTCTTCTGACCTCCGCAGCATTGCATGCATGACACGGGTGCATAGACCTACATGCAGACAGTACATTCATACACATAAAATAAATAAATAAAAATTAAAAAAAAAAAGAAACAACCACAAACCAGGTGCGGTGATGTACACCTTTAATCCCAGCACTCAGGAGACAGAAGCATGCTGATTTATGTGAGTTCAAGGCTACTCTGTTCTACATAGTGAGTTCCAAGCCAGCCAGAGCTACAGTGAGACCCTGTCTCAAAAACAAAAAACATGGGGCTGGAGATATTGCTCAGTGGTTAAGAGTGCTGGCTGTTATTGCAGAGGACCAGGGTTTGATTCCCAGCAACCACATTTCGGGTAACAACTGTTTGTGACTCCAGTTCCAGGGGATCCAACACCCTCTTCTGACCTCCCATGGGCATTGCACAACACAGGTACACTTACATACAGGCAATATACTCATACACATAGAATAAAAATAGATAAAAATATTTTTTAGGGGCTAGAGATATGGCTTAGTGGTTAAGAGCACTGACTGCTCTTGCAGAGGACCCAGGTTCGATTCCCAGCACCCACATGGCGGCTAAGAACCGTCTTTAATTCCAGTTCCTGGGGAATCTGACACCCTCTTCTGACCTCAACAGCATTGCACAACACAGGTACACCAACCTACATGCAGACAGTACACTCATACACATAAAAAATAATAAATAGGGCTGGAGAGATGGCCTAGTAGTGTAGTTAAGAGCGCCAACTGCTCTTGCAGAGGACCCAGGTTCGATCCCCAGCACCCACATGGCGGCTAAGAACCATCTGTAACTCCAATTCCAGGAGAACTCCAGTTCCAGGGGAATCCAACACCCTCTTCTGACCTCCGCGGCATTGCACAACACAGGTGCACAAACCTACACGCAGACAGTACATTCATACACATACAAAAATAAATTTTTAAAAAGGCATTAAAAAAAATAGTTTAGGGCTGGAGAGATGGCCTAGCGGTTAAGAGTGCCGACTGCTCTTACACAGGACCCGGGTTCGATCCCCAGCACCCACATGGCGGCCAAGAACCGTCTGAAACTCCAATTCCAGGAGAACTCCAGTTCCAGGGGAATCCGATGCCCTCTTCTGACCTCCGAGGCATTGCATGACACCGATGCACAGACCTGCATGCAGACAATACATTCATACACATACAGAAATAAATAAAATTTTAAAAAATTTAAAAAATAAATAAAATAAAAAAAAATAGTTTAACTGTGTTTTTTGGAATAGGGCCATAATATCTTGTTGATATTTTATGAGGATTATGCATAAAAAGTAACTCCAAAGTTTTAGGGGCTGGAATATTTATTATTATATTAATATATTAATATGGCTTTAGTAGTTGTTTCTAATAATAAAATATTATTAAAATATTATTAAATAACAAACTATCATTTAAAGCTTGGGTTTTTTTTATTTGTATGGGGCCAAGGGCAGGCCCCTGTATTAGTTTTTTTTATGTGATTTGTTTTTGTTCTGTATTGGTTTTTGTTTTGTTTTATTTATTAAATTTAAATTTACATTTTTTAAGTCAATGAAGTCCATTTTGTACCTTGGGCAGACTGCAGAGGGCTTTCTTTTTATAGAGGAATTAACAGGGTTTTTAGAAAGTTGATTAGGGACATGACAGTCTTTACATACATGTCCCATCTTGTCATATTTGTAACATTTAACATTAGATGTTTTACGGACTGTAAAAGTTTTTTTTTTTTTTGGTCTTTTCAAGACGGGATATCCCTGAACCCCCAGCTGTCCTGGAACTCACTCTGTAGACCAGGCTGGCCTTGAACTCACAAAGATCCACCTGCCTCTGCCTCCCAAGTGCTAGG